>JAHWFP010108583.1:30387-41344 GCA_023313725.1 Lithobius niger
TTGGGGAGGAGAATTTGTAACTCTAAAAAGTCACTATTGTAGCATCCTAGATCCATTACAATTAGTTCCATCAGAGTTTTCAGAGGGCGCCACGTGTTCCTTTTGGTAATTTTTACTCATTTTTCTGCCTAAATCTAACATAAACTAAATTACAACTAAGCTAAACTAAACAATAATTAAATACAAGCTAGTTTCGTTTAGGTTAGTTTAATTTTAGGCTGAAAACTGAGTAGAATTTCCCACATAAAACTCGTGGCGCCCTCTATAAACTCAGGCGGAACTAATTATAACGGATCTAAGACGTTTCAGTATGGGGTCTCAGTCACAAATTCTCCTCCCCATTCTATAAATTCTTGTTATTATTAACACGCATGCGTAAATCGCTCGTTGTCGTTTGGATAGAAAAGGTTTTCAGAAAAATTAAACGGCAGTGAAGAGAAATAAACAAACACCAGTGCAATTGTCTGTATTGCAGTCCTCGGACGCTACGACGGGTGTTTGTTTATTGCGGTCGTACTAGACGGAAAAATTGTTCGTTAGTTGTAGTAAAACAAAGTTGGTGGATGTTTTCTTCCGTGCTTTCTTCTTCAAAGAATATGCGATTTTACTAATTTCAAAAGAAATCCTTAGTCTTCCTTCCCCCCCCCCCTTCAACATTATAGAAGCAATCTTAAGTTGATACAGTTTAGAACAACAACAGTAAACAGAGACGAAAAATTTACGTAAAGACTCAAGTCTTTTTTTATTCTTATATTTCCGAAAAGATAAAAAGAAAAAACTAGGACTAAAAACAAACCAAGAGTCAAATGTCCCTATGTTGATTTGCTTCCTGTTTTGTTCGCCGTTTCCCTGAAATCCTAAGAAAAATAAAATAAAAAAGGAGTCACGTGCATTGAAAGGAAGGCTTAGGATTAGAACAAAAAATCTCCCGTTCCAAGTCGTTGAAAGGCTTCAGGAAGTCAACAAATACGAAATGCGTGCCTCAGTGATGGCTTCCGTCGGGTCATGCCACACCAAACCAACAAACAAACAAACAAGAAGCCAAAGACAGTTCAGTAAATGAATAAAAATGGTGCATGAAGGCATAGAAAAAGAGCCCACAACAGAACGTGATGATGAAAAGAAAGTTGTTCGTCACTACCTTCCATTATCGGTTACACACGCAATTTGATAAAAATGTGCAGAAAATGTACAGTACATGTACTTCTGCTCGTTTCCCTGTACCAATTCTAACCATTTGGTAAAATTAGTACCTATTTTCAAACGACTGTTGCAAAATGGGGCATAGTTATCTAGCGATTTTGCAGTCTCAGCACTCGTTTAACAATGAAACGATGTCGCATTACAACAATGGTATGAGGTGTCGGTTCCCGATGTTGCTACCGTAATATGGCTGATCATCCTGTCATTACGGGGCAGAGTGTGGTAAGATTTAACGCCCTCAATTTTGGTTAAAATTGAATGAGGAAATGAGGCTTATGGATCAGAGGGCTGGACCATTCCGCGTGGCCGAAGTTTGACTGATTTTTCTTAAAGAATATAATGCTACGCCGTTTTAGGTCCACATATATACTTCTTTATTAAAAAGTGTCGCTCTTCCTTCTTCTTCACGGTGTACCAACATGATCACTTCGTTTTAACTTCTTTAAATGCGTTCAAACTAGAATTTCCATCATTTATGTGTAGTGGTATGACGAAATTCGGCAGAAGAAATCTGACGTACCTAGCAGTGGGTTTCGTCTTGAATATCCCCTAAGGGATATTTGCCTGAAGCCTATTACTGCATAAGGTGTTGTCAGGCTGAATTAGCCTTGGCTTACTGGCCTTAAAAACAATGGTGGACACGAAGTAAAAGCGTCCTACTCATTTGACAGGTTTCCTGACGATAAACAACACACAATTTTGCCTTTTAAAAAACCTATCCTCCCCTTCGTAACATCCCTCCCCCTCGGATTAGGCCCTTGAAAAAAAAGCAATCCCCGATAATATTTCCTTCTTTTAGCTATGTTATAAGACGATTCCTCTTACACAAAAAACTAAATGCTTCGCTAAAAGTTCTTGCATTAATAACAAAATAGCATAAATTTATTAAAAATTTATTTAAAAAAGGAGAGAAGGAACAATAGCACTGTCAAAGGAGGGATACACTGGTTTAAGACAATGAATATGGTGTTGCACGCCAGAAAACAAGAACTCAGTTTACAAATCGAGAAGCTATGAAAGATATAACAAACGCAAGGTAAGCTGACGATAAAGGGCTCCCGCTGAAGAATTAAATATTGTTGCAAGTTTGGACAACATTATAAACAAAAATCGGAGAAAAAGCCGTACTGCCGGAAATGTCAAGTGCCTCGAACGAGTGACTGTCTTCTAAAGTAAGTTAGGGAGAACATTGAAAGGGAATGTTAAAAGTGGAAAAGTGAAGGAGCTAGGTGTCACTTCCCACATAAGAGATGCGACTGTGACATCAGTTGGTTTCGGCGTGAGATTTTGTACTCTCACACTCAAACTGCTTCATCTCACATTCGTTATGTTTGTAAGGCGGCTAAAGCAAGTTCAGACCCACAGACGGGATTCCATAATATTTTGATTTCTTTTAATTTTTCGTGTATAAACCCTCATTGTTGTAAATCAAAAGCTAAAACTATGTTTAAATGAAAGGGAAAAAATACTTGTCATAGAATTAATTCCAAAACCGTAAAATTGCGTAACGTATTTTAAGAAAATGCTTTTGACTTCAGAAAACTCACTCCCGAATCCCATCATAGGTGCTCATGGTACTCCTTCAAACTGGCGTTGCTGTCAGTGCAACCTCCCCGTGCCCACACTGCGAATTGATCAATACTGCCCCATTAGTTCAATATACTAGTTATGCTACTCGTTAAGACACTGTTACAGTTTTTGGTGTCATTTGTTTAAAAAAATCTGAAGTCTGGCAATAAATCCAAAAATAATGGAATAATAATAATAGGATTAATAATAATAATAATTTAATTTAAAGGGTTAAAAAATTGCACGAAATTCGTAAGAATTTGTGTGTGCACGGATACATTATGACAAATTATACAAAAAATACATCACATGTTTAGAAAACAAAGTAACCCAAAGTATAAAAATATTTGGAGTAGCAAATATGTATTTTGCAAAGTACACACAACATTTAAGTGTAGCTATTTTAGTACACGTGGATGAAGGATCCAGTTTTTGATTTCTTTTATATTTATTACTTATTTTTCTTAGCTCGTACTTTAACCACTTTGTTTAGATAGATTGTATGCGTTCAATCAAAACAGATGAAGTTTTACCATATATGCAGCATGGTATAACTGGTATAGCATGGTTCAGCATGGTACAGCAGCAAGCATAATAATAATAATAATAATAATAATAATAATAATAATTCTGCAAATAGTTCGAAAAGGAACTTGTAGGAAATTATCACTTATGCAAGTCCAACGACAGTAAACACAGTGAATCGAAATAAAAGCAATAAAACACGTCAAGGTTCATTAGACAAGAGAGGAAAAAATACATATATACATGAAATATCACAGTGTTACAGCTTGTCAATATTCCTAGTAAAAAGGTTACTAATTTTAACATCCTTCAGCTATCTCCAGAAGATTAAGATACAAAATACAGATTAAGATACAAGATTAAGATACTGTGGCAGCCGGAAGAAAGTTCCACACACCAACAACGTGGTTAGCAAAAACATTGTAAGCTGCAATCCTTTTTTTGCTGACGAAGTTAAAAACCCACAAATATGCCCACAAAGAGTGTGGGTGGATGTCAACAAGCAGTCTAAGGATGGAAAATGTCAAAGATCTCCTTTAGTCTACGTCATTCATTTCCGGTGATTCCAAACCAGTAATTCTCCGTCTGTCTGCATAGGCTAAGTGAAAGTGATACAGGCCCGGCAAGCACTTCCTAAAATGCCGCTTAACTGATTCTACCCTGTCAAAATCGTCGATCAAGAAGGCGACCACACTGCGCTGGTGTGCTTAAGGAGTGGCCTTTCGTAAACCTCAAAGGCCCAAGTAAGGGTGTCAATATCATCCAATTTAAAAGAGCATCTAATTATACCTGACCGTTGGAAACCAGCCTGAACAATGCCACTGCAATGTACTGAAAATTTCAAGTTCACAGTAAGCCAGCCATCAAGATCCTTTACCTGTACTGGCGTCACACCCGTAATTTCGTATTTAAATTCACTTTGTATTTCCAGTGTGAAAAGTACAGCGTCTTTGATCTGATAGAGGTAACTGTAGCAGTAACTCCAAAACGGTAGCAGATAAAACTACACAGTTGTCACCATTGTTTTTAAACGGAATTTTCATGTTTTAAATCGTCCCGGGCCGGTGGGAAACATTTTCTTGATCAGTTTGCTAACCCAGTATTCCACTAGGACGCTGTAACCAGGGCCGTAGCTTCGAAGAGAACAGGGAGGGCAACTACCCCTCCTGACACTGGCTGAAGAGGGTGTAAAAGGCTTTAGAGAAATCCCAAGTAATCCTTAGTTACTATGTGGTCTTTCTACTCGTTTTAGTGTTTAACCCCAAAGTACTCAAAAGAAGTTTTATCTTCTTCTTGGAGGGAAAGGGGAACACCCAACCAAAAGTGAAATAGATTATTATAAGGGTAAGAATTTTTTATCGTTTTTATTTGGAGGAAGGGCCTTAAAATTATCAGCTGCCCCTTCAAAAAAGAAATTTCAATCTACGGCTCTGATTGTAATCATTACTGTACACGGTCTGATAAACTGTTTTGTGGGAAAATTAAAAAGAAATTCCATAAATCCTGACAAGTCTTCTCAAAGATACCACAACATGTGATATTACGTTGCACTTCTCCAGTACGGCTCTTTTTCTCCCAGTCTTTTGAAAACGCGACCATAAAAGTTAACAACCATTATTACACGAAAATTGATGGGATCGTTACTAGCAGATAAATGACTAGACTTACTGGTAATAGGCATGATTTCAGGGAAGCGATCGAACGTCTCTTTTGGTTCGTGAATAAATCCAACGTTTGTGGCCTGAATCTTGGAGGGATCTGAAAGAAAGGGGAAAAAATAAGAAGAAAATGAAAAAAGTGGCTTTAAAACAAATTGAATGACGTGAAAAGAGTTTGGCCAAATATCTCTTCCTCCCCCAAATCCCCCTGCACAAGGATGGTGGAAATTTGGGTGATCAGAAACTATCGACCATACGATTATCGAGGCACGTTGCTTTGCGATATTTGCGATATTTCGACCATCTTTTAGTTGCACAGTTGCACGATCTTAGAAGCGAGATGCAACAAACTCAAACAATAATGACACGTGCAATTTTTAATCTAGACATCTATATATTGGGCTTCACTGCAGTCCCAGGATCCGGATGGTACGACGGGGGTTTATTTAATGTTGTCGGTCTGAAAATATGAAATATTGAAAATTTTTAAAAAATGGACAAATAGTGAAGCTTTGCAGTTTAGCAACAAATCAGCTTCTCCCATCCATTCAGAATGACATCTTTTGTCACATTCATTATGAATGACCAAGTTGTTACCATGGTGATAGTGTGTGAGAGCCAACTAATAACCAACAGAGAGCCTTCAACTTGAAGTTGTTGATGCTTGTTGATTGCAGGCTCCCTTTTGCTTCTTGGTTGATTGTTTATTTTATTTTAAAATTAATTTCTTTGAGCCGTAAGTCAGCCGAAGCAACTTAATGCTTGTATGGCTGAACCGGCTCAATTTTGAACATTACCAGACTTTTTAGAGAAGAAGAAATATCTGGTAAAGGGAGGTGCCAACCCGGGATTCGATCTGGGAAACCTCCGATCATCGTAGGGGCCGAAAGATTGTCCAGAATTGGCCAGAATAGTTCCCATAGCCACTGAAGGCGCATGGTAGCATCTCACGCTACCCCTGCCGGCAGTCCTGGCGGGGACTTTGCCAGACCCCCTTTCCAGGGATTTGACCAGATCCGCAAACCTTCAGCAACCAGGTTGAGCTTTCTCACAACTCAGCCACGATGACCAGGCTGCTCCGTGAAAGAAGTAGTCTACTCACTGCCCAGTTGCAAATAAAGGTTTAGGGCTTGACTTAAGCCAACAAAAAATTGATTAGCAAAAATACGATTCAAACTTTGATTTGCAGTCGGTTTGTTTTAGTTTTTTATTTTATTTGAATTAATTATATTGAATAGATGATACCCACTGTTTAACATTTTCTTTTGTACCTCAGATTTTTTTACTTGTGTGTCATCATTCTTTCTGAAAGAATTCCAATTTTTCACAGTATTTACCGAAATATTTCTGGAAATCTCAACGTATTTTATTTTTCTGAAAAAATTCTATCTATATTCTTTATACATTTTATAACGTCGTGCTTTAAAATAAAAGTTTAAAGCAGTATCTACGACTTTACCGTTATTCCTTATTGGGCAAACAGTTGAGTTGTGAAGGCCAAACTTACTTGGCCAAGCAAGAAACCCTTAACACGTTAGTTCATTTTCTATATTCACTGGGCAGACACCCATATGAGAGAGGTTCGGGCTTCCTTACTGCCTTTTGTTGCATGTTCTAATCAGGTAGCAGAAGGTTTTTAAAACTTTACAATTCTGATAGTTTCATTTTTATTTTTGCGTACCGTGACACTATTGACACCTTGACATGTTTATCATGCTGTTCTTTTGATTGATATTTTATGTACTTGAGAAAGGAGGGCTGGAAATCCCGAAACGTGATGAGGATTCATGTGTAGTACTTCAGCTAATTTCCCTTATAGTGTCCGCGGCCTATCTTGAGTTCGCCCCAGAACGACACAGATAATCAATTGTATGTTTTTGGTAGCAGAGTGCCTTGTTGATATCCGCGATGGTTACAAAAACAATGGCGGCCGTCGATTAATGCCGCCCCCTCCAGGAAAACGTAGCCGCTCATAAAATACGTGCAGGACTCAAGATAAACCGCGTACACAATAAAATTACTTAAAAAGTAAAATACGATATCCATATCAGTTCCCGGCTTTAGCTAATCCAGAAAGATCTGCTTAGTAAAACTGTCATACCTAGACATTTTTCTCGTGGCGATGGCGTTTGGCATTCTTCACAAGGCTTAGGTTGAATTGGACAAAGTTCTTCGTAACCAGTAAGTTCTGGGGGTTCTGAAAAGAAAAAAAAACACTTTGAAACGGACTTCAATAGAATTACCAGTATAATGATATAATTCTTTTCATTTCAAGGAGTTTGTGTTGTGTGCATAATTTGGTTGCTAACAGAGTTACACAATGGGCACTCTCACTCATTAGAGCTCAGTGCTGTCCACACAGGTCGGCAAAGTTGTTCTTTAACGCGCAACGAATTATCTGATCTCTCAGTATAAAAACATGTGTTTTAAAATAAACACGTTTTATAGATAAAGCCAGAAACCGTTTTATAAGTTTTGAGCTAAAAAAAATCAAGACTGTTTTAGAAGTTTTTTTTAGCGGAAAAACACACAAAACCGTTTTACGAATGGCACTGGCTACGAAAAAATACATTCAAAACACTAGCATTTATATAGTGTTGCTGACATAAAATTAAGGAAAATGGGAAATAAGCCAACAGCGAAAATCATACACTAGAAATAACGTAGTTCAGTAAGCCACCTTTATGCACTTACGTTTCGTCGGAGTGGCGTGACCCGGATTCGAACCGGCTACCCAGTTCGCCCCCAGATCACTTGCATAGCGCCTTAATCGCTATGGCCACATCCTCCACTGGCATACGTTACTTCTAGTGTATGATTTTCGCTGTTGGCTTATTTCCAATTTTCCTTAATATTATTTCCAGCGATTTATGTCTATTTATTGCTCACATAAAATGCACTTAAAATAAAACATTAAAATGTAACAAATTTCAGACATGCTTAAAACACTCGTAAAGACGGAAGTGTTGAAATTAAAACTGTGGTGTTTTTATCGTTGGTGTTTATTTTTCCACACGTGAAAAGAGTAGCAGATAAAAATGGAGCAAAACACGTCGGTTTGAACACATCATCCGATAAACCAATGCTTTTCGGCGGTCCTATCTGTTTTCAAATGAGCCTTTTTCTGCAGCCTTGCTGTAGGATGTGGGAGAAGGTTCTGGTAGGATATTTTTAGTTCGATCCCCACTTCCCATTGGGGGGGGGGGAAGGTGGCCTGATGGTCAGCATGACCGTCTCATATGCCAGAGGTTCAGGGTTCGAGTCTGGTCTTAGCCACTTCGGGATGTCTTGTGATGTCTTGTGCTCATGTCGATTGTTGCATGTAAAAGAACCTAGGAATTGCCAGTGGGATTTAAGTAGCAAAATTGTCCCTCTCTCTTTCCGGTTCCATGGCTAAGGCTGTGTGAACGTCAAAAGCTAAATACGGATGCAAACCTATTTGCGTTGCTTTTTGGACTTGTATGTCAGGCTGCCTGAGCGGGGAATCGAACCCACGACCTTTGAAACCAAAGGCCGAGGTCCTACCGCTGAACCATACTGACACGGCCTACTCTTGTTGAGCCTTTGACTTTTCGTCCTTAACTCAAGCTCCTGTCTTCCCAAACGTAGTTTTGTTTCAAAGGGCATGGGAAGGAGATGTCTGTTCGATCCTTCGTGTTCCTAGTAAATGGGTTGGCGCAAGGCATGTCCAGTGAGCATGCTGTCCAGAAAACCCGTGCTTTTGGGCCTTAGCCATCTGAGGGGCTTTTTTGTGCAGGCTTTTTCTATGGTGTGTGGAAAGGGGAATGTCGCTTTGAGGGTGCAAGTTTCCTGTCGGCACAAACCATATCGTTTACCACGTGTCATTCAAGCGTGCGGCAATGAAGTATCGGAGGGGCGCCGAACTTCTCCGAGCAAGGAGTGGGGGCTCGAGTGACCATCGCCTTCCACGTGTTGGCGGTCGAGCGTTTTGAGATGATGGAGGAAAGGTGCTAGCTGCCAGTGTTCTTTCCAGCCCTGTATTTGGAGCCAATCCTTTAGCAAGCATGTAGGTATGAAAAATGTTGTAGTCAAAACCAATGCTTTGAAAGCTGATTTTCTTACACCCCAAAAATGTGCTATTTTTTGGAATTGTTGGTAGCTGCAGCAGTTTTCAGCAAGTGGAATATTTTCCCATTTATAATCTTAACAGCTTAAGTGATTACACACAATTACCAGTTGTTGCTTGGCCTGTGTCCGGGGTGGCTTAATTACATGTGCATATCACACGAAACGACAAGAGACGAGCTGACTAATAAAAAGCAACATTGTTTGCAGGGTCTCATTAAGCCTCGTAGATGCTTGGTGCTTAAGCTTTATTGTGCAAATCTCCGCCCCTTCAAGTCCCGCCCAAAAAGGGGGGAAAAACAACAATTTATTCTGTAAAAACAGTAAAAGTACATTTTTTAAAATTTTAAATAGTACCTTATTTGATTTTTTTCCGGCCCTGATTGTTTGTTACTAAGGAGAAAATTATTACCACACCTTCTCTGCAATAAATTCCCCTAGACTTAACAAAAGTGATCGTCGAGCTTGTGTCCCAAGACCGGGCAGAGTTGGTAAGGGTCATCAGGTCATTGGGTTACTTGAGTCACTTTTATGCGGTGGGTCATCGGGTCACGGGTCAAAGAGCTAGACCCGGTGGTGACCTTGAATGACCCAGCGATCTGGTGAGACCCGGTTACCAACTGAACTGGTTGAACCGCCAATCCACCATGCCACTGTCTGCCACCACTCACTCAGCCTTACACAAACACGGATGCGTCCTTTTCTGGTGACGTAAGTTAAGGGCAACCCAGTTCTGCAAGACGCATTAGTGAGCATGAATGAGACATCATTGGTTACGGTAGATGCTCGCAGTGAAATATATTTCGGCTGCTGCTTCAGTAGTCAGTACAATTCATTTTTCGGCGTCGGAGCCACGCAAGAAAGCCAACGTAGACATGGAGGTATGCTTACCTCTAGGTTGACCAATCAGTGTAGTTACGTTTGGAAATATACCAGTCAATGGAGGTAGTGGAACTACAGGAAACTTTTTTAATATTCATTACAACTACAAAGCGTAAAAAATTCCCCTCCTCTTAAATTGGAGGTCATCATGAAATCGTAACCACTGCACTCCTGGGTTTCACTACAACTCAGGAGTGTACATGAGTGTACACTCCTGTGTAGTTCCACTACGACAATAAGTCGTATTGTACTGTAATTTTTTTTTTTTTTTTATATACATAAAACGCGTTTTAGGTGTTAATTATTCGCTGTAAACTCACTGGGTCAATTTCGGTCACACTGGCCACCGGGTCAATTTAGCTCATACTGGGTCGCCAGGTTAAAGTGGGTCACCGGTTACAGAGTAAACCGGGTTATCGGTTTCCGGGTCGGGGATATTTCGGGTCACTGGGTCATCGGCCCAAAATAAAGTGACCCGTACCAACTCTGCGACCAGGTGATGTAAGATGTGAGAAGCTATCTCCATCAAGTGGCCACTCACAGTTAGTTACTAAGTAACGGATAGCTGTTTTGTCTTCCATGATGCTGTTTCACAGTGTTCAGGCTACGCACAACATTTGGTTTGCGGGCGCACGCGGCTTCCTGAAATTACAGCGGGGAAAAAATAGTTTTCTGAATCCTGCTTCAACAGGTAACATTCAACTGTTCCCTAAATTTTGACATTCCAATAAACATTTAAGTCAGATCGAAACAAACGTTTCGACAGTGCAAACTTCAAGATTTTAGCTCAAATCACTAGGAAATTATGCGTGTATGGTCTATGATTCGGCTAGTGACTCCACTCTCCAGATGTTGGACACAGTGCATCACAGTGGCCTGCGTGTGGCGACTGGGGCTTTTCGAACTTCTCCAGTGGTCAGCCTCTATGCTGAGGCCTCGGAGCCACCTTTGGCCATTCGTCGGCGACAGCTTGCCATTCAGTATGCTGTGCGTTTGCGTGCTGTGCAATCCAGTCCTGCTTGGTCCATGGTTTT
>JAHWFP010108584.1:0-37604 GCA_023313725.1 Lithobius niger
ACTACAATCGACAACAATGTCATGTATCCAACAATACACGTGCAACAGTATCTGCACGATATGCCATCCAGACTTTATTATTATTAAATAATCAAAGCTTATCATTAATTAATAGCAACGTCCATTTGGCCATTAGCCTACTTAATTAACTCCATGCACTCATAAGGAGTAAGTTATAACAAGCGCACCTAGCCTGAACTGCTAGTTCAGCCTAGTACACTTTGGCCAGAAACCAAGCCATGAGTGTTTCAGATATGACTTATAACTCAGTGGTCCCAGACTGGCTCAGGTCCCTCCTGTTCACATTGGCCAGATCCAGTTCCAATCAGTCCAGCAGGGACAAGTCCAGAATTGTTCAAGGGCAAGTCCAGACATGCTCAGGCAAACCTTAGTATTAAATCAGTTAGAGCTCTGCGGTATATAAGCAAGCCTCCAGCAGAAGAAATCAGACTTGAATTCCAACTCTGACATTGAAAGGCCACCATACACTGAGCACCCCGGACAAGAAACTAGATGCACCTAGATGTATAAGTTAAGTAGAATTGAACACTTAGAATAGTTATTGGACTTAGAATAGTCATTAGCATTAGCTAGGACTTAGAATAGTCAAGAGCTTTAGATATTTGACTTAGAATAGTCAGCTGTGATATATTGGACTTAGAATAGAGTAGGTACTGGACTAGATTCGTCAGTACAGTTATTGAAATACTAGTGATTAGGCCTAAGACAGGCAAGGACGCCTTAGCATTTACAAGTAGTGTAGAGCCCCAGCCCCTTTAAGTTTAAGAGTGCTTAAACCGGGATAAAGAGGGAGTTGCTAAACCAGCTAACACTAACCGATTTATCTATGAATAAACATTACGTTTCGTTCAACCAGTAAAACTTCTGTGGTCTTCCTTACTTGCATGTCAATTGTGATTGTTGTAAAGCTGCAGTTGATATATTATAATTGCCGGCCGCAATTAAACTAGCGTAACTCAGTATAGCTGTTTTACACTAAGTTTACAATGGTGTCAGAAATTAGTTCGTTATAACGCCCACGTCCTCATTTAGAAAAAAAAAAGCAGCATAGATCACTTTTGGTAGAGCAAGTGGAGAGTTTTGAAAAAAAAACTGTAATTTATAAAATTTTGAAGTTTATTTCGTCAAGAAATCAAAAACCACCTTCACCATCGAGAATCGTAGCTAAATTCACGATGAGGCTAGAATCATTTTTGCTAACTTACATCCTGTAAATCAAACATAAACAAGACTTGTAAACAAGCCAGAAAGCACGAAATTCGTAAAAATTACGTAGGCAAATCTACACGAAACCCACACGTTTAATTTTGAAAGTGGCACGAGTTAGGACCGAAATTATGACTAAAACTAAGAAAAATGCACCTAGGAGAGATTTAAACAGGATTCCTGTCAAAAGAACAAGTTTAAAGCGCTCAACCTTAGGCAGAACTCTTAGAAATACCAAACGATTGTTAGAAAATATGAACGGCGAAATAGTCCACAAATAGTAAACGAGTCCCAAGTTAGGCAAGGACGGGAAAGAATCCGAGTACTGCGTGCCGCTGCACAAAATACGGCAGCCAACAAAGCACGCTCACGTAGTAGAAACACGCACGCCGCAGGTCTAATAACTTACCTCGAGACAATTCCGTCACTCGTTCTATTGCTCATTCAAGAAGTCGGCGCGTAGTTTTACACGCAGTCGTTCACCCAATATTGATGAAAATGATTTAGCTCATTATTCAAGAAATAATTCGCCAAATAATGCGAGCCAACAATCAGTTGACAGAACCCACAGTCTAGGCAGGCAAAACAATGATCTTCAAGAGTCAAATTCCCACTACCGTAGTGTAAACAAACGCATTCCTTTAGACCAGGAAGTTATCACAGATGGCGATTAGGGGATGCTACATGCTACATTAAAATAACCAAGCTGATAAATTTCTACAACCACGAAAAGTGCTCCTAATTTGTGTTAAGTGTGCAAGTTTATTCATTTGGCAATGAATTTAGTGCTCCATAGAATTTATCTAATGAGCTTTGTTTTTTCAAAAGTGATGTTGGGAATTAGAACTTGTGTGTGGTATTTGATAAAATTAGAAAAATTAGAACCTACGTTGTAGGTTGGGGTTTGAATTTAAAAACTAGGAAGGCTACAAAATTGTTACGGTGGTTTAGTCGTTAAACAACAATAAGTAGTCTCGAGTTGCTTCTAGATTAAACGTAAGTTAACTAGAATTGTAATTTAATTATCACGTTAATTTAATTTTGAGTGTAGGCTGTATGCCTAAGACGGATGCAAAAGCCATAACCATTGAAGGCAAGCCTTCTGCTAGTGTTGAGAACCTAGTTAATCCGGTTAATGCTGTAGTGAGTGCACCAGTGAGCGGTAGCGCTAGAGGAAAATTAGTGTGAGTTTAAACGAAAATTTAAATTCGAGTTCAAATAGCGATTCAGATATGGCCGCTAAATCCACAGTATTATTTGCGGAATTTGATTCCTCAAATGATACTTGGGAACAATATGCCAACAGAATTAGCTACTATTTTAGGACTAAAGAGATTCCTGATGCTGAACAAATTGATTTTTTGATAGCCCCCTAGGGCAAAAGCGGGTTCCCCTATTGTCAACTTAACAGATGGTTTCCACTTATCTGAAGATATAAACTATATCTATAATTGGTCTATCCTTTGGCAACTGCCCCTTTCCTTGAGTAAATGCTATACATTCCATATTGGTGAACTGAACCCTGGCCTACTTTACTCAATGGCGAATTCCAACCTAAACGTTGTAACAAATATCTGCGACCTTGGGGTCTGGTTTTCAACAAACCTTAAATCGACCCTACACTGTCAAAAAATTTCTGCTTTGGCTTTTCGTAGACTTGCCTTAATACGTAAATGTTTTACTTCAAACCACCTCGAAATTAAGATTCGCGCTTTCTGCGTTTTTGTTCGCCCAATTTTGGAATACGCCAGTCCGGTGTGGTCCCCACACCTGCTTCAGGACATTGATGTCCTGGAGTCGGTTCAACGTTCTTTCACCCGACAACTACCCGGTTTGAGATCTTTACCTGCTGGTGAACGCCTCAAAATTTCAGGACTTGAGCCATTGGAGCTGCGTCATCTGCGGGCAGACTTAGCTTTGACATTTCAGATTTTGAAGGGCTTTCTGCCAGTCGATCTTCCCTTTTTCGACTTAGCGACCCCATTTAAGACTCGTGGTCACTCATTAAAGCTATCCTTGCCAAAGTTCTCCACTGAATGTCGGAGATCTTTTTCGCTGTTCGTGTCGTCGGCGTGTGGAACTCCCTTCCGGAATATGTTGTGTCGGCGCCATCCGTACCAATCTTTAAACGACGTCTGGCTTTTTGCCCCCTAAATACGTTTTTAAAACGCACCTACTAACGTTCGTTCGCTGTATCCTTCAGATAACTTAACTCCCAGGGCCAGTATAAGAGGCATGCCCTTCTGTGTCCTCGCCTGCACTTGCAGGCAAACTTTTATTATTATTATTATTATTATTATTATAAAAGATGTTTGACAGGATTTTAAATATTATTTCGCCTGCGTTACCTGATTCATTTAGATATGCTGATTTTATTAAAGCTATACTTGACGATGTAGAACCGTTACCCTCAGTGGTTTCTGAGAGAGTAAAATTTTTCAGAAGAACACAGAAACCAGATGAAAGTATAAGCGAATATGTTTCGGCCTTAAAGATTCTCATAAAATACTGTGATTTTGATAAAATAAAAGAAATCAACAATGAAATGATCAGGGACCACCTGGTGGGGGGCGTGCGCTCTGAAAGAATCGAAAGAGAAATGCTTAAAACTACGTTAGATTTAAAGCAAACAACTTCTTTAGCATTGTCACTAGAATCGGCAGAATTAGACCAAGCCGAGATTCGTTCTTCAAATAAGTCAGTAAACTACATGGCTCAACAAACTAAAAAGGCCCAATTTATACATAACTCTTCCAAGGATTTAATATGCTTCTGTTGCGGAAAAAACGGACACGTAAAAATCACGCTGCAAGTATAGAGATTACACCTGTGGCCGCTGTCACACGGCCAGACATTTAAAGGCAGTCTGTCGCAAAAATAGTAGCAGTTCCAAACCATTTAAAGCTACTGAACACTCTAAAAATACCAAGAGTTCAAGTTTTAAGGCTAAGCCTAAAAGCAAGTAATAGTACAGTTACCGTAAAAAAGTTAATACGGTAGTTCGTGAATCTGAAAGTGAATCCGAAACTGAAGCTAGTAATTCAGAAGTGGGGTCAAGTAGTGAGTATGAGTCGGAGGATGATTACTGCATTAATAACAACACTGTTGGCATTAGTGAGGCTGCGGACCAAATTTCAACAATTCCCCTGGCAACAAATAAAATTATTATTGTTGTAAATTCCACGAAAATCCACAAATGGGTTTTACCAGTACGCTTAAATGGAATGGAGCTTCCCATGGAACTCGATTCCGGGGCTGATGCTTCAATCATCGCTATTGAATGGCATAGGAAGTATTTTTTAAGTTGTCCATTGAAATTAAGTCCATATTCCATTCATTCCTACACCGAAGGAATAGAAAAGACGATGTACACAGTCAGCCTTTCAGTCAAAATTAAAGGACAAGTAGAAAACTTAGAGGCTTTAGTTTCCACCAAATATAAACCAGCTTTACTGGGCAAAGATTAACTCTCAATCTTTAGGATGGACTGTAATCCCTTTTATGATTTGCAAACAAAAGTCAAACGTGTCAAGAGTGTTAAGGCCAAAATTTCACCTGTTGACACTAATGAAATAGTTAAGGGTTTCCCCGAACTTTTCAGTCCTGGAATGGTAAAGTTTAAAGGATACAAGGCTAAAATCCAAGTTAAACAGGATGCTAAACCTGTGTATTATCATGTCAAACCCGTTCCTTTGGCACTCAAGGAAAAGGTTAACCAGGAAGTTAGACGGTTGGTTAGCCTAAACATTCTGGAACCTGTGGAAACCTCAGAATGCTCGACTCCGACCATGATCGTCCATGAAGCAAATGGCGACATTAGAATTATCGGGGATTACAAAACAACAGTAAATCCACAATTGGAGGTGGACCATTATCCGGTTCCCACGGCTGCAGAACTGTTCAGTGAATTAGCTGGGAGTGACACTTTCACCTTAATCGATCTTAAGGATGCTTTCCTGCATATAGAACTGGATCCCGAGTCACAAGCGGCGCTAACGATTAACACGCCATTGGGTCTGTTTTGCTGGTTGCACGTACCTCTAGGTCTTGCATCTAGTCCTGGTATGTTCCAGAGGGTCATGACAAAAATCATCAGCAAGATTCCAAAGTGTCTTCCCTTTTACGACGACATCCTCGTTAAGTGGGAAAGGGTCTAAGCATGACGATTCGTTAGATCAACACCTAATCGCTTTACAGGATGTAGGGGCAAGATTAAGTATCGATAAGTGTAAACTGTCGCACTCAGAACTTAAATATCTGGGCCACGTGATTAATGCAGAGGGATTGCACACTTCCTGAGGTTATCGAAGCTGTCACTAAGGCTCCGAACCCTACTTGTATTCAAGAGCTACAAAGCTTCCTAGGGTTCGTGAATCAATACTCTAATGTAAAGGCATTTGGCCAAAAATCCAGATTGGTTAGGATACCCGGCACCAAAGATCAAAAACTCGGGTAACAATTTTTTTTCTTAGCGCTTAGTAGCGCTATAGGCCTATTTTTTAATCCTTCTACTTTAAATTGTGTAACTCCCAGGAAAATGGTTCAAAACGATCACAGTCTTCATTTCTTAATAGCCACAGACTTTATCTTCATCTCTGTGAAAACAGAACTCCAAATTTCATTTTCTACAATTGACAGCAGCTATTTGAAAAACGCTCCAAACTGAGCGCCCCGCACGCAATCGCGGATCGCCATTTTTCAAAACAACAATCTTGTACATTTGTACTTTATATTTTTTTCCTCAGGCATAAATCCGACCAGCTTAGTGTTTGTTGTAGGAACTACATATATGTACTAAGCAATCACACTCTGCGTTTTTATTTTTAACTTCAATACTAATTTTGGTTTGTTATGAAAACGTCGATTGCACTCTTGTCATTATTAACGGCTGCAATAATGTTGTAAACTAAAATGCGTTTTAGCATCTACTAACTACCTGGTTTATTTTATTTAATCCTTTACTTAGTGCTTATTAAAGCAATTTATTAACGCAACTTCTTCCCACAAACTCTACCTCGTCCAAAACGGCATTATTTTTACTATTTTATTTTACCGGACATTTTCTCCAAAAAGTGTTTATCTTGTATTTAATTCAGAGCTCCGACCATAGCAACCTCAAACAATTATATATAAAGCCTTTTCTACTATTAACTTCTGCAATAGATCAGTAACCATCCTTCTATTAAACTTGAATATTATTTTTAATAGCAAACTCCGTCCCCCCCCTCCTTCAATAGTGTGATGCCTAACATCGCAGTTTTCGATTAAAACCCGTCCAAGTTTGTATTTCCGACGTGCTCATAGCAAAGCTTATGAGTACAGCTTTAATTCAAGCCTATCCTTTTTTAAATCAGTTAAAAATTCAGTCAGTTACAGTCAATCCAAGTTCAAATTCAAATGACCGTTTCCATCACGATCCATCAATCCGTTCCTAAACCCCAAAAGCTCAACGGCTCCAACGGTCCGAAATCTAGTCACTCAGAGCTCAGAAGCTCCGGCCAATCAGTACGAACCTACTTTTTCCTCCCTTATGAAGGCCCATTCAAATCCTTACAGTTCCCTATAAAGCCCTCGCGTGGTGCGGCTTGGCTCAGGAGAAAGCACAGATTTCCCTCCTCCTAGGCAGCCTGCCTCTCTTGCCGCCAAACTGTGTAGCCATTGCGGACGTCCGCTCCCTCCCTCACCCATATATACCTCCGGCCCTGCCGTTCCACCCTCAGCACTGCTCCCTGATCTCAAAGGCTAGAGGTTGCTACGTCGGTCGGAGTGGAGATGTCCCCTAGGGTCCACAGGTTGCCATGCCGGGCAAGGTAGCAGTTCGTTGGTAACTAGTTTAATTTTTTTGAAAGTATTCTTTTGGACTTCAATTCTAAATTTATAGTTCTTAAACATAAACTTAACCTCTAACTTTGAGAATGATTGTGGATAAGTTAACCGCCATCGGCATTTCTGGCCTAGAACGTCCATAACTTAAGGGTTTAAGGTCCCCTTCCTAAAAACCGGCTTTCTTTCTTATTTATGTTGAACACAGGTTCATCTAAATAATCAAAATGGTGCAATCGTAGAGCTTATACGTCTTTTGGGTTGTGTACCAGGTTTACCATTGAGGTAGTTTGATCTTTCGCACGTGGCTTTAGAAACATAACTTGTGACTATTTTGCTAATGTAAACATGCATTCAGTAACTTAGAGAGTCCGGTGACTCAAAACAACTTTTCTTATCGACATTTTTGTAGTGTATGAACTTTTAATTTGTTCATTTCGTGTCGATTTTTAATGTAAATCATCGTGTGCTTTTAATTCAAAGCTTTCAAAGAATCTTTTTGTAACCAGTCGTGTTCCAAATGTGAAAAGTAGTTAATCATGTTTTATTAAAAAACCTTCGTTGTTTTAAACGACAGTTTGAATTCGTGTAGATTTAATTGCATGAATAGATAATCAAAAATCATTTTTTATTTTAAATCTAAGCCTGCAATTAAACACCCATCGTGGTGGCAGCAATCCATTATGTAGTTAGTACTTGAAACGTAGTTAGGACACGGACGCTCCCCTCCTAACCGGGCAGTAGCCACTGCAGTGCTGTAAAACTCCGCAAAAGTAAAAACAGACACCATAAGTATTAACAACGAAATCGCCAGTACACCAGATGTCGGTGCTCACCTGAAAGGCACCTGAAGAGACAGGTAGCGCCGCTACAATCTGATGGCAGCGGTGGGATAACAAGGTGCTGTGCCACTCCAAACACACCTCCCCCCCGTCATTCTACTATACTAGTTTTCATCTTTAAGAAGAAGATGTCCGCAGAAAGTCACTAAACTGCAACCGAGATGCCCGTAACTAAAACAAAAAGTTACAGCCAAAAGATGTCAGCCTAGACGTCAACAACTAGGCCTACTGTTCCCGATCCGGCTGGAGAAGGAAAGCAGCAACCCCACCTTCACTAAACGTAAATTGGGCTAACCTGCAGAAGGTTGAAGCAGATGTTCAACACCCCAGAGGATTCACCCAGTGAAGTGGAAATGGAGTTCCAGACTCCCACCTAGGAAGTTAGTGTTCAACTTTCATCAAGAAGGGCGACCACAACTGTGCAAGGACGTTTTGTGCAACATCACCGGACGTTCCCGTGGCTCTACATCCAGGTCTACGATGGGAGGCTAGGATAGACGGACCACACAGCGATTGTGTATTCGAAAAGGTTAGTGCACATAGGTTTGTTTTGGCTGCCAATTCGAGTGTTTTGTTTCGTGTATTTTATGCATTTAATAATCCATCAAAGTGCTAGGGGTAAAGTGTATCTTGTGTTTAACCTATGGGTTGTTTAGAGAAGTGATTAGATTCGTGCTCTAGTTCAACTTAAATGTTTAATTATTTTGCGGCTGCAATTTAATTCTTTAAAATTCACGTAAAACTAGTTTCTGCTTGAATTAACGTTAAAGCTTCCAACATGGAAGAAATACTTGAAAGTATTCCTAACAAGGACCTCAAAAAGGCCTGTTTAAATCTTGGCCTAACTGTAAGTGAAGTAAGGCAAGAGTCCGTTGAAATTCTCACGGATGCATACGAAGACAACAAGGTTTCGTTAATTGATGTTTCCGACACTCTAGAGAGCGCTATTGAAAGGCGTAACACCGCCATTCAAACCAAAAAAGAGTTAGCTCTTAAAGAAAACGAATTGTTTCTTAAAGCAGAAGAGTTAAAACTTAAAGCTTTAGAGCTAGCAGAAGCAGATAAAGCTCACGCTCATGCCGCAGCCGAAGCTGACAAAATTCGAGCACATTAATTAATGTTAAAAGATACGGGGGCCCAAAGTAGCGATGCCGCTAGAGCCCTAGAAATACGTAAAATCGAACGTGAACTTGAACTAGCCAACAAACAGATTGAGTTAGCGAAATTAAGAGCAGCTAGTGGTAATTCAAGTCCAGTATCTGATATGTCTAGTGTTAGTTCCGGACCTAGAGCCGGAAAGGTTTCCGATGCAGTACGACTAGTGAATAATTGGGGTCCGAACTCGGAAATTAACTCCTTTTTAAAAATATTTGAGAAAACCATGGAAACTCAACGTATTTTAAAGTCAGAGTGGGTAGTCGGTTTGAAACGAAATCCCCACCGACCAAATGAGTGCTGTCGATATGCACAATTACGATCTAGTCAAAATTAAACTACTAGAAAGGTTTGTCCAGACTAAAGAGTCAGTTCAGGCACAGTTTCGAAGTTTGGAAAAAATTCCCGAACAACTGTTCCACAAACACGCGTTCGACTTGGAAAGGTTATTTTCTCGATGGTTGTCGTTAGCTGGTGTTAACAAAGATTTTGACAAGTTAGCTAATTTATTCCTCTTGGAACAATTCACCAAATCATGCCCAGTAGCTTTCCGGAAGTGGTTGCCCGACCAAGTCAAAACTGAGACGCTGCACGAAGCAGCTAAGTTGAGTGACGAGTACACAACCCGCAACAAGCAAATTACTGCCGATGTTGCTGCCAAAACAAGTAAAGTGCAAACTGTCGCACAGCCAGGTAGACAAGCTTCTAAAGCTTCTATCAACTCTAGACATGGTAAACAAAACCATAACTCGTTAGCTAACCCGGTTGGGACTAACAGTAACAGCTTAACTAGCACAGATGCTAACGCTGATTATAGTGACAATGTAAATACTAACAATAGCAGCAGACCTAATGTTAGAACGTGTTACGAATGCGGCTCGGCCTCGCACCTCCGCAATTGTTGCCCCGAACTTAACAAAGCTTCGGCATCCGCAAATGCATGCTTTATCGTCGGTAAAAATGCCACTGAAATTTTAAAGGCCAGTACTTTAAACTGTACCATCGGTAAACGTAGCACTAAACTCTTATGTGATACCGCTAGCACGATTAACATAGTCAGTTCTAAACTCGCCAGAGGTTGGCCGCGTTTAAAGCCTGTAATTAAATGCAAAACTGTCTTACATGATCAAGAGGTTAAATTACAGCAGGTAAATTTAAGCCTAAAATTAGCCAGTGGTGAAGTCTTAAAAACCATAGCTTGTGTTTCGTTAGCAGCGAGTTCCGTATTTGATATAATATTGGGCGTAGATGGGATAGCACAGTTAAACAGTTTATGCATGCCCAAGTCAAAGACTAAGCCAGGGAAGTGTCGCCCTGCCGAAATTGTTACCCGTTTATCGTGTAAAAACCCCGCTGTAAATTCCAGCAAGCCCAGTAACTTGAAACCAAAAAGGTCTACCGCTCGCTCATGCGTGAAGGAGCCAGTGAGCCGTGACTCAATCAGCAGTCCAGTGATAAGTGCGCCACGCGCCAATCCCCCCGGGAATCAGATAAGATCCCTCAAGCCAGGCATGAATGAACGTAAACGTAAAACTATTCTTGCTGCGCCAGTTGTAAAACCTGTGTCCCCTAATTTTTCAGAGTGGCTAGAATTGAGATATAAACCTCTTAATGGTAAAATAAAACGAAGTTTTTCTACCAGTGATGTTAAGCAGAGTTTAAATGTGTCCGTTAAACTGGAAGTAAACCAATACAGTTTCCCTAATTGGATTACGGCTCGCAGCCAGTCTACCCCTAACCTAAAGTTAGAAACTAGCAAACCTGTCCAACTAGACGTCGGCAGTAAGCTTGCTTCCCTTAAGTGTTTTAATTTCTACCCAGAATTTGGTAGAGTTAGTTTGCCTGAGTTTAATTTAAATTAGTATGCTAGTAGTGGAAACTTAAACAGTTTTTTTTTGTTGCTTTCATCCTTGAAAATTAGGACCCGAAGTTTTTAGTGTTAAACTCTTATCTTATAAAAAAGATTGAAATTTTGTGCCTGATCACCACAATTATGGCTCTTTAAACTAAATAATTGTTTTTCCTTAGAATGAGGGTTATAATTCTAATCTAACCAAATGTGAAGGTGATTTTATCAGTTAAGGAATAGGTAAAACCTTTAATAGGTCTCAAAACTTGACAATTGAAACTTGTGTAGTTTTTTTCTCTAAATGAGAGTTTTTTTTCATAGTTATTAAACTTGTACAAACCACCAAGACTAACGTAAGTAATGTATAATTTTTCTCCATGTCAAGTTTTTTTAACTTGGAAACCTAACCAAATAGTTTTCTTCATAAGTGTTAAACTATAGTGAGTGTTGGGCCGCTACAAACGTGGCTCCATCTAGGAACACCTAACCTAAACATAAAAATTGTGTTTATTGCTTTACTGTCTTAAATCTTCAAGATTGCTTCGTTGCACAAACCTGGAAAGTTACATTTAAATGCAGATACCTTAAGTCGGTACTTTGTTTAAACTAAACACAACAAGTTGAGTTTTCATTTTAAAAACTAAACAAGTGGTGGAGCCAAAAAAAATTTTTTGCTCTACATTTTTTTTTCTCTTAAAATTTTCTTTAATGGTTAAGAGGTATGTAGTCAGGGCAACCTCACTCAAAGAAACTGTCAGCTTTTCCCATTTCGGACCCTTACACCTAAATTTTAGGTGCCAATGTTTACTCTTTTTGTCATTATCAACGTCTCCCTGTTTGGGAGAATTTTAACAAAGATTGTACGAAACGTTTTAATATTCATTAGGAATATCTATGGGAGTCTAGTGGTTCCCTGCTAAACTCCTCTTAAGGTTTTTACGAAACATTTTTCCTCAAAAAATTTTGTCTGTCTTACCTCTGAGGGCAAGAGGTCAACTCTGTCGTTAAAAGGTTGCTGGTTATTATCCATATTAAAACCTCCCAGTGCTTAAATAATCATGTCAAGTTATGGATTATACCTAAAAATCCTTCAGTGTTAAATTTTCATGTAAAACAAGTTGTTTGGTAACATAAAACCATCCCAGTGGTAATCTGTTAACTTTAAATAGAGCTGATAGTTGCGCATGCGCTTACAGTACCCTCTATTCCGATCCTTATCGGAAGCTAGGTCCTGAGGAGTGCGCCTCGAGGTTTTTTTCGATGCTTTCCTGGAAAATAAAAATAGCATTCTGTACATGGCTGATGAGTTAGAGCATTAAATGTTGCGATTATCTCATTTGAATTAACAGTTACAATGCCTAACATGTACTTTAATTTTCGGCTAGTTTCAAAGAATAGTGTTCTTTATAAAATGTAATTTCTTACATAAATTAATTTAGCCGAAAAAACGTCAGTTCCCCAAAAACACAAAATGGCAATTTTGATTTTTGTATATGTAGTGTTTATATAACTTTGTATTCGATCCTGAGCTAGGACTAAGTAGCTCAAACCCTTAGACTTCTTATTTTTTTGACAAAATAGAAGAGATTGCTTGAATTGTGACTTTTCATGCAAATTGTGATTACATGGTTTGGCGACCTAAGTGTAGCGCATTCCTGTGTGCACAAACTTTTTTTTCCAGCTTTTACTTCGAGTTCAAGAGGAACCCTAAGTAAAATCTCCTGTGTGGGGGCATGCAAAGGCATTTGGCCAAAAATCCAGATTAGTTAGGATACCCGGCACCAAAGATCAAAAACTCGCGGAACAATTTTTTTTTCTTAGCGCTCAGTAGCGCTATAGGCCTATTTTTTAAGCCTTCTACTTTAAATTGTGTAACTCCCAAGAAAATGGTTCAAGCTTAGTGTTTGTTGTAGGAACTACATATATGTACTAAGGAATCACACTCTGCGTTTTTATTTTTAACTTCAATACTAGTTTTGGTTTGTTATGAAAACGTCGATTGCACTCTTGTCATTATTAACGGCTGCAATAATGTTGTAAAGTAAAATGCGTTTTAGCATCTACTAACTAGCTGGTTTATTTTATTTAATTCTTTATTTAGTGCTTATTAAAGCAATTTATTAACGTAACTTCTTCCCTCAAACTCTACCTTGTCCAAAACGGCATTATTTTTACTATTTTATTTTACCGGACATTTTCTCCAAAAAGTCTTTATCTTTTATTTATTTCAGAGCTCCTACCATAGCAACCTCAACCAATTGTATATAAAGCCTTTTCTACTATTAACTTCTGCAATAGATCAGTAACCATCCTTCTATTAAACTTGAATATTATTTTTAATAGCAAACTTCGTTCCCCCCCCCTCCTTCAATAGTGTGATGCCTAACATTGCAGTCTTCGATTAAAACCCATCCAAGTTTGTATTTCCGACGTGCTCATAGCAAAGCTTATGAGTACAGCTTTAATTCAAGCCTATCCTTTTTTAAATCAGTTAAAAACTCAGTCAGTTACAGTCAATCCAAGTTCAAATCCAAATGACCGTTTCCATCACGATCCATCAATCCGTTCCTAAACTCCAAAAGCTCAACGGCTCCAACAGTCCGAAATCTAGCCACTCAGAGCTCAGAACCTCCTTTTCCCTCCCTTATGAAGGCCCATTCAGATCCTTACAGTTCCCTATAAAGCCCTCACGTGGTGCGGCTTGGCTCAGGAGAAATCACAGATTTCCCTCCTCCAAGGCAGCCTGCCTCTCTTGCCGCCAAACCGTGTAGTCATCGCGGACGTCCGCTCCCTCCCTCACCCATATATACCCCCGGCCCTGCCGTTCCACCCTCAGCACTGCTCACTGATCTCAAAGGCTAGAGGTTGCTATGTCGGTCGGAGTGGAGATGTCCCCCAGGGTCCACAGGTTGCCATGCCAGGCAAGGTAGCAGTTCATTGGTAACTAGTTTAATTTTTTTGAAAGTATTCTTTTGGACTTCAATTCTAAATTTATAGTTCTTAAACATAAACTTAACTTCTAACTTTGAGAATGATTGTGGATAAGTTAACCGCCATCGGCATTTCTGGCCTAGAACATCCATAACTTAAGGGTTTAAGGTCCCCTTCCTAAAAACCGGCTTTCTTTCTTATTTATGTTGAACACAGGTCCATCTAAATAATCAAAATGGTGTAATCGTAGAGCTTAGACGTCTTTTGGGTTGTGTACCAGGTTTACCATTGAGGTAGTTTGATCTTTAGCACGTAGCTTTAGAAACATAACTTGTGACTATTTTGCTAATGTAAACGTGCATTCAGTAACTTCCGGTGACTCAAAACAACTTTTCTTATCGAAATTTTTGTAGTGTATGAACTTTTAATTTGTTCATTTCGTGCCTATTTTTAATGTAAATCATCGTGTGCTTTTAATTCAAAGCTTTCAAAGAATCTTTTTGTAACCAATCGTGTTCCAAATGTGAAGTGTAGTTAAACATGTTTTATTAAAAAACCTTCGTTGTTTTAAACAACAGTTTGAATTCGTGTAGATTTAATTGCATGAGTAGATAATCAAAAATCATTTTTATTTTAACTCTAAGCCTGCAATTAAACACCCAACGTGGTGGCAGCAAACCATTAGGTAGTTAGTACTTGAAACGTAGTTAGGACACGGACGCTCCTCTCCTAACCAGGCAGTAGCCACTGCAGTGCTGTAAAACTCTGCAAAAGTAAAAACAGACACCATAAGTATTAACAACGAAATCGCTAGTACACCAGATGTTGGTGCTCACCTGAAAGGCACCTGAAGAGACAGGTAGCGCCGCTACACTAAATATTTACCCAACTTTGCGCTCCTTTTGGCTCCAGTTACTCGGTTGTTAAGCCCTAAAGGTCAATGGGTCTGGGGGCCGGAATGTGACAAGGCAGTTAACTCAGTTAAACAGCTTTTCCTTAAATCAAAGTTTTGGTCTATTATGATCCAAAATTAAAACTGAAACTAGTCTGTGACGGCTCGCCTTACGGAATTGGTGCTTGCCTTATGCATGTCATGCCAAATAGGGAATCGCGACCAATAGCTTTCGCTGCCGTAAGCTAACTAAAGCCGAAGCTGGGTACAGCCATTTCGACCGAGAAGCACTCAGCGTGGCGTTGGGAGTGAAACGCTTTCATGAATGTGTCTATGGTCAAAAGTTCACACTGCAGTCTGACCAAAAGGCTTTATATGGCCCTAAGAAAGGAATACCGCCGATGGCAGCAGCTCGAGTTCAATGATGGGCAGTAATGCTACTCTTATAATTTTGCTCAATGCTTACTCTTATGATTTTGAACACATTCCTGGAAAACAAAATATAACAGCCGATGCTCTGTCTAGGCTGCCACTCCCGAACACTGAGGAGTTTGAGGAGGCAGAAGCCCATTATAACGTTTTGGCCGTAGAAACAATATCAAATTTGCCTGTTTTAAACGAAACGATAGTGCTTGAAAGCCAAAAGGACAAGCTTCATTCGAAGGTTTACCGTTACGTAAATCATGGGTGGCCTGCTGTCTGCGATAATTCGGACATGACTCCGTGTTTCACACGTCGCATTGATATCTCCATCGAGTCTGATACTTTGTTTTGGGGGTATAGAGTCGTCGTGCCTTCTGCCTGGCATAAACAAATATTAAACGATCTACACAGCTCACACCTTGGCATCGGAAACTTAAAGGCTTGGCTAGATCTAAGGTGTGGTGGCCATCTATTGATGCGGATATTGAAAAGAAAGTTAAATCATGCCGTAATTGTCAGGAATTTAAGGACACTCAACCTGCAGGTCCCAAGCACACCTGGGAGTATCCAATTAAGCCTAATGCGTGTTTCCACGCTGATTTCCTTGGACCGTTAGACAACTACATGTTTCTGATAATAGTAGACGCTCATAGCAAAATACCGTTCGTGCATAAAATGAAAAGTATGACATCTGCTAAAGTTATTGATATTTTCAATAACCACATTGCCGAATACGGCTTGTTTG
Source organism: Lithobius niger (assembly GCA_023313725.1). NCBI lineage: Eukaryota > Metazoa > Arthropoda > Chilopoda > Lithobiomorpha > Lithobiidae > Lithobius > Lithobius niger. Next base: position 15,888 of record JAHWFP010108584.1, read on the forward strand.
ATTCACTCGTTACTGATAACGGGAGTCAGTGGATGTCTCAAGAGTTCAAACGTGGTTAAAATTGAACGGAATCCAACACCTGACCGGGCCTAGTTTTTCCCGTTGGGTGAACGGTTTGGCCGAGGTCTATGTCCGGTTTACAACTGCAGCAAGTCAAATCATGCCGTAATTGTCAAGAATTTAAGAACACTCAACCTGCAGGTCCCAAGCACACCTGGGAGTATCCAATTAAGCCTAATGCTCGCTTTCATGCTAATTTCCTTGGACCATTAGATAACTACTTGTTTCTGATAATAGTAGACGCGCATAGAAAAATACCGTTAGTTCATAAAATGAAAAGTACGACATCTGCGAAAGTTATTGACATCGAAAACACCGGCAACCGGTAGTCACAGTGGTATTTAAAAAGCTTCTTAAAAACCACAACCAAAACACATTTATCACCTTCGAAGAACACAAAAAGGTCCTACACTTGATTTTTTGGTGAGTCTTCTTACACCTTCATCAGAAGTTGTGCACGAAAATAAATTAAAAGTCACATCACAGCACTGATTTTTTTCCAGATGTTTTTCTTCCAGATGTGTTCTTTTTGTGTTCTTCGAAGGTGGCAAATGTGTTTTTGTTGTGGTTTTTAAGATGGTTATTGACATTTTTAATAACCACATTGCCGAATACAGTTTGTTCGATTCACTCGTTACGGACAACGGGAGTCAGTGGATGTCTCAAGAGTTCAAATCGTGGTTAAAATTGAACACAATCCGACACCTGACCGGGCCTAGTTTTTCCCCTTGGGTGAACGGTTTGGCCGAGGTCTATGTCCGAAATTTTAAACGCATTTACAAACCAGCAAGGCGGGACGGCTCTACTATCCAAGAAAGTATAAATGCTTACTTAATTTCATCTAGAATTACACTAAGTTCGACCAACCAAGCCACAGCTGGTAAGCTTTACTTTAATCGGGAATTAAAATCTCGTCTCGATTTACTCTATCCTGATCCAGTAGCGGTTGCAAAACGTAACCAACAAAAACAGATTAAAAGCACACAGCACCGTAAACTGCTGAACAAAATTGGCGATAATTTCGAAGAACGCACTAAGTCGCAAAAACGGCAATCTTTCGGCGGAAATAGTGACCTAACGGGAAGTCAGCTCACTCCTGCACGTTGCGAATCTAAGCGCCGTTCGTTAGGCCAATCACAAAGAAGCACGGGGGCTATGCCGTTGCTTCAGCCTATCATGGACGCCTCATATGATGATCAGCAAAATCCAGCACCAGCACATTACGAAGCAATTCACCCCGTACACCCGCAGTGGTTGGGTCCGGTGACGTCAGACCGCGAGCCTTGTATCCATCCACCAGCGCACTCTTACGAGAGAATAAGGAGACAGAATGCCCTGAGCTTGTGATATTAATAACGCAGTCTCCCAATGGTACGTTAGCAGAGCCTGCTAGGGTGAAGGCTAGCCATAAATCTAAAAAGCGTAAGGCTGTGCAATCACCAATCCGCGATGATTCGTCAGCACAGTCTCAAAACACTACAATTCGTCCTAAGCGTAACCGCAAAGTTCCAGAGACACTTAACCTTTAACCAAAATTACGCAATAAATACTACTTTGGCTGTTGGTTAACCACATTGTGTAAATGTTCGTAATCGGTTATATGTAAACCCAACGGAGGGTTTCATTTTAACTTGTGCGGTGATCGCGAAAAAGTCAGGTCCTTCGTTAATTGTGCATGGGAGAAACCGTGTTAATTTTAAACTGTTCCTTCATTCTGGAAAAATGTTTTGTACCATTGTTATTTGTGAAAAAGTTGTTTTTCGGTTTTAACACTTTGTTCTTTTCTTTTCATGACAAATCCTTCGGATGTCCACGAAATGCTGATGGAACATAAAAATCAGCTATATGGATATCCAAAAAGTACTAACAACATCTGCGAACAGCTGTCAGTACCAGTACAGCGAGCAGATTAAAGGCGTCAATATCTTACAGTTAGCCGACTCCGTTGCTAACTACGAATTCGCCAAGAAATTGTACTTATGTAAAAAAAAAAAAAAAGGATACGCACATTAAGCTTTATGATTGTTAAAAATAAAAAGATTAGAATTGTTAAATTATACCCGCATCAGACTGTCAAGTTTTCAGACAGGTCTTAACTAAATGTTTTTTTTTTATGTAACAGCTTTCACAAAATGTTTTAGTTTTTTTTTTTTTGAAAGCGAACAATTTGTAATTCCGGTAAGATAGACAGTGACTAACAATACTTGTAAACGAAAACATTAATACATTCTTTATTTTCAGCTAGAAAATAGTATTTTTTTTAGTCCTTCGGTTGTATTGTGGTGTCGTCATAGAGGCACCACAATAGGTAGCCATTTTAGTTCCTTTCTGTTAACCATCCCATAACTGTACTCCCATAGTTCATCATGTTGTTACTTTATCTACATGACAGTGTAAAGTCTATAAGAAGCCATGTCACTCAGAATAAACATCCCTTATTGTGTTGACCTACAGCTGAGTAGTTCTCTTTCCATAGTGTGTAGTCATATAGTAGAACCCACAAGATGTTAAGCCAACATACATCACAGCTTGCATCCTTCCTTGCACACAATAATCATGCGGCTGCCATATGGGGGCTTAGACTCACGAATTAAACCCAACTCCAGCATACGCCTAACTTCAGCTACAATGAGATCATGTTGTTTTACCGTGCCAGTAATAGCGTACCGGTATTACCTTTTCAGTGGCTAACACTATGTCGTGTGTTACCAGATCAGTGCATCCTGGTAACGAGGAAAATACTCCAGGCACTCTGTCGAAACAGTGCACTAAATCTTTCCTTTGCTCAGGAGTGATATCTCCTAGCTTTTTCAAAGCCTGCATGGCTTGTTTACTTGTTAATGGGCCATCACCTGGCTTTCCAGTCCACTCATGGGTTGGGGGTTCTGGCTCTTGGCTAGACAAGTGGTGGCATATGCTTTATCTGGTCAAGTAGGTTTTTAGCATATTAATGTGATAAATGGTAGGCTGATTTCTACCAGTTGTCTTTTCTACAAGATAGATAGTTTCTGAGATTTTCTCGAGAACCTTACAGGGCCCTTCCCAATAAACTTCTAACTTGTTGGCCCTAGAAGGGCGCAAAATCATGACCTTGTCACCAGGCTTAAAGGTACGCTGGCAAGCTTTCCTGTCATAATATTTCTTGGATGTTAATTGTGCCTCACTGTAATTATCTTCTGCAATCTCACAGCAGTATTTGAATCTATGCAGAAGGTCAATAACGCACTCAAGCACGCTTGGATGCACGTCAGGAGCGACCCAATTTTCCTTAATTAATGTTAAAGGACCACGGAGATTACGTCCATAAACTAACTCACTTGGTGAGAAACCAGTGGTTTCATGAGGCACTGTTCTGAGAGCAAACATTGCTCCTGGAAGACAACGTTCCCAGTCATGGGGTGTTCGCTGCAAACTGCCCTCAATACTGCTTTAAGGGTCCTATGGAACCTTTCCCCCAGTTCAATTGAGGATGTGCAACAGATGAATGGACCATCTTAATTCCACATTTTTCTAGAAATAATGTTGTTAGTTCACTAGTAAAACAACTACCTAGGTCGGATTGCACAGTCGACGGAAATCCTATTCTAGAAAAGACCTCTAAACGAGCTTCAACCACAGACTGACTGTTAGCCTGCTTAAGTGGAACTGCTTCTGGCGATTTTGTAGCCGGGTCAAGCATGGTTAGTATAAATAGATACCCTGCTTTTGTTTTGGGACGAACTGGTCCCACTATGTCAATTATTTGTCGCTCCATAGGCTCGTGCACCATTGGCACCAGTACCATAGGGGCAACTGCAACTTTTCCAGATTTCCCCGTCTTCTGACAAGTCAAACAAGACGCAACATAATGTTCAGCATCTTGAAAAATTCTAGGCCAATAAAATTGAGCTAAAATTCTATCTTGGGTTTTTGATTTACCAAGACGGCCTACCCAGGCATTTGAGTGAGCAGTATGCAATATTAATTCTCTGCATTTAGTGGGGAGCACTAACTGGGGCTCCTTAAAAGGGCGCTTTTCCTTGGGCACAGGAGTACGAAATAATAAATCATCCTTAACAAAAAAAAACGTTTATTCTCATCTTGCTGGGAAATAGGCAGCCTACTGCTTTCCCAACACAACTCTAGGCTAGAGTTAGACTGCTGCAACTCTTCAAACTTATCAGGACTAAGTTTGCATAATTCCAAAAACTTGCTATCACTTGAACCTAAGATCGAAGGATCCTCTGGGCCTAGTGGAGTAGTTTTTATTTTAACTTGGTTTAGGTTTGTAGACTCCTCAATTTCTTCCCCCTGCTGCACCACAGGTGGATCAAGGATAATGTCTAAAGACGGGCTGGAGATTGCCATATCTGGCGTACAAGTTAAAGAGGGTTGCTCACACTGTCTACTTTGTGAACAAGTTACTGCATTAACTATGGGAATTGGAGTTTTCATTCCCATTTCCTCCAGAATGTTTTGGGTGGGTACACCCATCAACATTTGGAAATGTGGGCCCTTGTGATCTGTAACTAAGGCGTCAACCTCTACTGGCCCATACGGGGTTTCTAGATTTACAAGGGCGATTGCATGCGCCGTTGTTTGATCTGTTAACGCATTGCTACAATAAGTAAACTCCCCAGTAAACTGATGGGGCTTTACTAGCTTATGGTCTATGATGTCACTAGTAGCTGCAGTGTCTGTAAGCACCTTGCAGTTTGTACCGTTCACTGACCACTCCGTAATATATTTATTTAAAATATATTCCTGGGTTTTACCTAGTGAACTACAAAAGTTTGCCTCTTTCCTAAGGGGGTTGTCGGGACATTGATTTCTAAAATGGCCGACCTTATTGCAAATAAAACAATTCTTAGGCTTGTCCCTAGGCTTATCGAAATGAGCCCTGAAGTCACCATTTTCTTTAGAATTGTTTTGATTAGGCCTAGGAGCCTGTCTGTTGCTATTCGAGTGAGCTTTGGCACCAGAATTGGAGTTAGTGTTGCCACTGCCCGAGTTCTGCTTTTTCTGTTGGTTACTTGAGTTTTGCTTACCATTGTTAGGATTCCCAGTGGCACCCTGGTTACCTTTTGCAGAAGCATCACCTTTACTAGCTCCAACAGGAGCATGACGTATGTCCTTTTCTGCGGTAGACACTAGCCTACGTGTAACATACTCATCGGCATAAATATCTGCCTTTTCTACTGAGTCTATGTCTGGCTTATCCTGAAGCCAGTACTTAAGTTGGTTGGGACAATTTACTAAAAATTGCTCTAGCAAAATCAGATCTGAGATCTTACCAGAATCTGCACTTGCTTTGGCAAGATCAAACCATTGCACCATTTGCGTCCTAAGCCTAAACGCAAATTTACTATAACGTTCAGTAGACTTCGATAAACTATGGAACTTTACACATGCAGCTTCTGGTGTGAGCTGAAATTGGTTTAAAAGTTCACCTTTAACTTTGTCGTAATCGACTGCACCACTCTCGCTTACCCTAGCGCATACTTGAGTAAATACTGAGCCTATAAGAGGCTGTAGCTCTAGCGTGTACTCTTCAGGTGGAACTTTTGCTTGTTTAGCTTATTGAATGCCGGTAATCGGCTACTACAGTGGCTAAAATCTGACATTTTAGAACTTATTTCGTACACAAATACCACCAATGCCACAAATACCACCAGCTGTTCGCTCTAACTGGACCAGGTATTCACTGATATCCTGGCCCTTTTCTTCCCCCATACTGGCATTAATTTATGCAAGCGCCTATGGTGAAGATTTTGAGTATTAGGCTCTCTAGAAACAACTGGCTGTTTTTCCCTTAACTCTAATTCTTTTTTCCCTAACTCATTTTCTTGTTGTTTTAATTGAAACTGACTGTCAAGTTCCATCCGCCGAGTCTCTTGCAGGCTTTTGGCTATTTCAGCTTCATGAGCAAGTTTCTGCTGAGCCAACTCTGCTTCACGTGCGAGTTTCTGCTGAGCTATTTTGGCTAATTCGGCTTCATGAGCGAGTTTTTGCTTAGCTAACTCGGCTTCATGACACTGAATGTCTACTAATTGGGCTAACCTAACCTTTTCGTTTTCAGCCTCAAGAAGTTTAAGATGCTGCAATTCTCTAGCTTCATCCTTTTCCCTCTCTTTTTGTTGTTTGGCTTCCTTAATGGCGTAAGCCAATCATTTAAATCATCTACAGTAAAAATACCTTTGTCAATACCATTCTGGATTTTGGTTATAGTCATGGATTTTACACCACTCTTACCTATTTCGGTGTCAACACAGAATTTTTGTAACTCTTTTACTGTAAAAGGTTCACAAATGGTTTGTGCATCCATTTTTACCAACTGTTTTAATGCTGCGTTCCAGACCCACTGCGAGAAAAAAAAGCAATGCTTGCGGGAGCTTCAGTTGGAAAAGTATGTTTACTAAACTGTAAACACCAAGTTTAAACTTAAAATAAACTTGCAGTTATTCACTAATTAAAATAAATTTAATCTAGTTAGGCTAACATGGGCCTACAACAATTATTCGCTATTTAAACTGAAATTTAAACTAGCAAGGCTAACACAGGCCTACAAACAGTTATTCGCTATTTAAACTGAAATTTAAACTAGCCAGGCTGACACAGGCCTACAAATTTCTTTTTTCGTAAAACAAAACCTTTTTTAAACGACCGGTAAATTATTTAAACCGACTGGAAAATTTACCTTTCCCCCCCAAAGTTTCCAGAAATAAATTTAAGTCACAATCCCCTGTCAAGGCAAATATCCCTATTTTAAAACTTTAACCCTGGTCTCGCAAGCGTTGTTTTTTCACACAATTTTAAACCATAAAATCACTAAACTTCAGCTGCTCAACCTTAAGGTATATAAAACAATATGCACCTGAACGACTGTACTTACAATTTACCCCTGCTTCGGCTTTTTGCTGTTGTTATCTTGCTTCTCGCTTGAGTACGACTTAATTTCCATCAAACTTGAGGAATTGAATAAAGTTTTTGAGTCCGTGGTGTCCTAGTTGACCGCTCACTGGAAACAAACACTTGTTTGGGTTTCAGCCAGTAAACCTCTGCAGAACTGACTGAAACAGGTTCAATCCAGCCAGCAGCAAACCTCTGCTGAACTGACTGGATTACTGGATTTTCATTCCAGCCAACAGACCTCTGTTAAGCTGACTGGAATAGTGGCTTTTCAATCCAGCCAGCAAACCTATGCTGAACCGACTGGATCACTGGATTTTCATTCCAGCCAACAGACCTCTGTTAAGCTGACTGGAATAGTGGAAAAACTAGCGAGCGCACAAAGTGACAAATAAACTGCTCACAATGTGGCCGTAGCTGTGGCCGTAGCTGTGCCGACGAAGTCGGCTGCTCTCATAGCTGAATTACGGCTGTGTCGGCCTACTGCAGTCGACGTCTAGGCCTACTTGAGTCGTCTAAACAATGGACGGTGGTTTGAAGCTTCCCTCGGTTTGGTCGGCTTGGCACATCAGATCCTCGGGTCCTACGATCCTTGGCGTTGCTGGGCTCGGTTGCTGACCATGGCTTTAGGGGTATGCTTCTATCGGCAATCGATGGCTGTGGGTTCGAGCCTCACTGTCATCTACGACGATCCCTGGTAACGCATGGCTGGAATCCCGGCAACTGGAATCCTGGCGTTGTCTCGACGAAGGAAGTGGGAAGAATTTGGGTTCTTTACCGAATCCCACCGCTGCCACCAGCTTATTACGGAACCTAGCTTAAGTCCCTAGAGGGGGGCCGTAACATTTATCCTAACTGGCAGTATTCTCCTTCCTCTCGACGATCCTTGTAAACTGCCACCACTCATTCGCGAATGAGACCTAACCTTAACTCTGTTATGATTTAAAATGTGCTTAATTTATTCATGCAGAAGTGAGAATAAAAGAAGTTTCCAACATATGCTACGAGGGCGGCCAAATTCAAATGCTAAAGTGGTCAGAATGAGTTCGAATGCACAAGTGGTCAGAAAGAAAGATGTAGAGAAAGTCCGAACATCCTCAAGGCCTGAAGAAGCCATCTGAGGGATGTCGAAAATTTGCAGGACGAAGTAGGTGTCCTTGAAGTGAATTTAAGCGAACCTTTTGGTGTTCTTTTTGTGACGATTCGATGTTTTCACTGTATTGACCATAGCGATATATTTCAAAATATGCACATTTATTTATGGCAGATATCAAAACAAGTTACAGGTTAACTATTTAACGTTGAAGGTAAACAACTTTCGGTTGAGTGCACAACTTACGGCTGGAACCAGTTAAAAATAGTTTAACTCAATTTTCAGACATTTTGCGATGAAACAACTTAAGTCATGATTTTGAACAAAATCAAAAAAATATTATATTAATTCTTCTTCCCTTTACGATTTTGGGTCGGGAAGAAAATTAATAAATTATCAAGAATTTTAGGAACCCGTGGACCTCACACTAGCTTGTCCTCATTCATTGCGTAGGCTAAGAAATGTTGGGCTTAAGAACTACGATCTTCTTGGGGTCTAAATCATTTTAGCATCCCTTCCCCCTAAGATCTTTAGACTACCTTTAGACTACATTTTAGATTAAGTAATTTACTAATCTAAAGCTTACTACGTCATGGTACTACCACGACTTCTTCAGCTTCAGCTTATCCGCTACTCAGCTAAGCGTGCGCCTGCTCTAGAAATGGCATAGCGTCCAGCCGATCTGCAGTGGTTTTGGGACCAAGATTACAAATGACCGTTTCCTTAAATACCGAAATACATTGCCTTCACGCAGACGGACAGGAGAGCTCAAGGCTTCTCATTTGTTGAAAACCTTGAAAACCTACCTCAATTTCATAAACTGCATTTCAATTCGACGATTGCCATGAGGCGTTTGCGCCTAAGGCGATTATTAGCTGGCTACATGTTGCAATCCTAAAATTTCCAGCTATCGGCAACTTGACTTCCGGAAAACGGCGTGGTTCAAACCCCCGCGCTTTCTTCATGACTGAGAAAGGAGCAGCCAAGCACGCGAGCATCCCATTGGCCGAACTTGTGCCCTGTGATTGACCAAAACAGCTCCCTCCGATCTGGTTCCGGTTTGACGATCATAGGGTCCGCAATGCTAATTTCAAACTGAAATGCGCTGACATTAATTTATTTTTATTTTAAAAATAATAATGCTATGTAATACTACGAGTTAATAGGTATAGGCCTAAAGTTCGATAAATGAAAAATTCCAAATCTAAGTGAGTTGACACGCAAATCTAAAATTCGCCATTGGCACTAACTAACAGCTGTTACGAGCGCGAGCGCACTTGCCATTATGTTACGTGAACCGTGTCAAATAACGAAGCACTAAACTATAAGTGTAACCTAGATTAAAATACCAATTTATATTTAAACTAACTATTATTTTATTTAATGCCCAAACTAAATGATTTCGAGATTAGTTCCAACCGCATTTGTACTTAACAGTTTCCTAGCTCCAAGCTGAAATACATTTTTATGGTCACAAATGCAATTCGTAAAAACGGCCGACACAAGGTCGATCTTCTTTTCAAATGACAATATTTAACAATATTTACATTTTTCTCGAGTGGAAGGTTACATGTCAACAAGAGAGGTTACATATTTGTATCCAAACGAATCCGACATTTACCTAAATAAACATTAAGTAAATTCGAGGGGTTTTACAGAAAATCACGTCTCATGGCTTGTGAAAGCCGGAAGCAACTTTTACGAAAAAAAGGATCAACGTAACTTTTCTTGGCATGCATCTTAACAAGTGGGATCCAAGTTAAATTAGCACAAAATAAATAAATGGTGTTTTTATTTATTTTAATGAACCAGTAGCCACAACGGACTACTAAACTGAGTAGCCTACCCATATTTCTGCCGATACGACGTACAAGGAAGATCGTACTTCAAGGAGAAATAGTAGCTAAATAGAAGAACATTTAAAAACAGGCTAATCTGTTACAGGCCAGAAACGAACTTGAATTTAAGAAATAACCAAAGCCTTCCCACACCACGAGGGGGGGCTTTGCTTGAGTGATAAATTACGATCTTGCTTACAGGGGGCTTGAAGACAGTTCCGGTTGTGACGTGTGGTTCCAGCCGGTGTGGTCTTTTCCTTTTACTTGACATGTCCCCAAGGAAGTGGGGAGTCTGAGTTGTTAGTTGTCGTCAGGATGCTGCTCTAGGGAATACTTCGGCTGGCGCTGTGGTGGGCCCAGGATGTGGAGATTGCTCAGACCTTTGAGTGTCGTTACGTTTGTGTACTTGCACGTGTTATGTTTGGCGTAGGCTGCTTTGATTGACTTTAGAATCCAGCGGGATGCCATTGCAGTGGAGGTTTTTCTCCGAATTGTGAGTTGGTGAGTGAGAAGAATAGTTTTCTTCCTTTTCGAATGTCGATGTGGTGAGACCGTGCGTAGCGTACGGATCGGGCTTCCTTGACTTCCAGTTCGTTTCTTATAATGATGGAAAGGGCAGGAAGGTTAAATTGTGTCCGGGATTCAGTTTGACTTGGAGATTAGTTGTTTTCGTTGAGTGGCTCATTGTGTCCCTTGAAGGGCACCTTCCCTGGTTTTAGTTGTGGGGTGCAGGCTTGCAATGATTCGTGTGTGTGTGGGTGGGGGGGGGAGATTGTTTCTTGAGAATCTTCCTGGCCGGCAGCTAGGGAGGATGTTGGAGGCGGAAGGCCGGGTCGGCAACGGTGTCTTGAGCCGTCATTGATGGAGGGGATCAGGCCCGGCAGAGGCCCTGTCGTTAATGTGAAAGTGCCAGGGGGATGGTCTGACGGTCAGCTATCTCGAAGGCTGACGGCCGTCGGGCTGCGTTAGGTAGGCGAAGCTGGATCGTCTTTCGTCACAGGAGGTGAGGATTTGATGAAAGGTGACCCAAAGGGTACAGGAAATGGTTGCTGGTAGGCGCTTCGGACGGTGGGCCGGCAGAAGGTGGGCTTGAAGTTGGTCGAGATGATCCATCATGGTCACGGCGTTGAACCGGTTGGGGCGGGCTTTGGTTTTGACGGGAAAATAAAGCCAAGGGCATGCCGAGTTAAGGATGGGCTGGTGCCGAGGGGCGGCAGGTGGAGGGTAGTTACACGCCAGACGGGAACTGAAGAACATCGGAAGACGAACAAACCAGAAGAAGAAACGTGCTGCCGGCAATAACGGCAGCTTGAAACAAGGAGACGTGAGGGTAATCTTACCGGGCCTGTTCGGCTGTCTTACATTTCAGTCCCCCAATCATTGTGAAAAACTTGTGAAAGCAGTCAGCCTGGTTGGGCCGACGAGATGCAGAACAAAGTCGGCGAAAAAGTGGACTAAAGTCAGCATGGGAGGGGATGAATGGTGTCCGGCTTCAAAGGGAGGGCTGGGTGGTTGTTACGCGGAAACGGTCTGTTAGCGGCCTGTGTGTCGGCAGGAGGTGAGCGTGATGGAGACGGCATTGGTTTGTCTTTCATTTTCCGTAAGGGACTGCTTAGGCTGGGAGAGGTTCCTCAAAAGGCAGCGAGCAGGGGCTGACGAAAGCCCGTGAGGAAGCTAGGCAGAGACTCCAGCGGTGGGTGAAAGGTGGTGATGTTGCAACCAAGGATGCGTTTTTTTTTTTTAAACAGCCGTGATAATGTCAGGAAAGATTGGTGATACTGGTGAGGAAAGCCATGGTGAAAGCAGGTGGGACAGGCTTCATGGAGAGTCTGCTAGGTGTAGATTCTTGTGAAAGGACGGAAAGTCCGAAGTTTAGGGGAGGGTGACTTGAGGTGGAGGCCATCCCTTCCAGTTCAGGTGAAAGATACGGAGGACCTGTAGTTGGAAGCGGCGACCGGGGTTTGACGAGATCATCGGTGGCCCAAAATCTTGGGTGAAAGGTGATGCTGGGTTGGCCCCTAGAGATGACGGGAGAAGAGCCAGTGTCTTAAGTGTGGACTCGGCCAAAAGGTTATCAAGGTGGCTAGTGAATGAAGATAAATCGGTGTAGCTGCTTTGAGGCCTAACACTGGCGGCATGGTTTACGTGGCGGACGTTCCATGGGAGGTTGATAGTTGTGTTGATTTTCACACAGGATGTGGGGGGGGGGGCTCTTTGTCGCCCAGTAGGTAGAGTGTGGCCTGTCTTGAAACTTTCCCAAACGAAAGTTTTAGTTGAAAATGAGACGAGCGTCTGAATTGATATTGATCGTCATCTTGTTTTTTTTTTTGAGACATGGGTTAGGCACGGTCGAGACGAGCTGTCAGAGGAGAGAACTACGTTCGTCTTGAGGCTTTGCTGTAAACGTGGTTTTTTAGCCACGGGTGAGACAAGTTTTGATCTTGATAGTGGTAGTTGTATTGGTTTTCACTCGAGACGTTGGGTTAGCCACAATCGAGAAGAGGATCAGTGTGGACTGCCGCAGTCGTTTTGGTCTTCAGTCGCAGTGTGGGGTTAGTCACGGTCGAGACAAGCGGCCTGAGACGAAGACGTTGTCCCACTTGAGAATTTCACTCTATTCGTGGGTTGTAGTCACGAATGAGACGAGCGTCGGTGTAGACAGCCATGGTTGTCTTATCTGAATTGCCTCTTCATTTTAAAGCGTGGTTTTTAGCCACGGAAGAGCCGAGGATCAGAGTGAAGGGCAACTGTTGTCTTGATTTTACTCGAGACGTGAGGTCAGCCATGGTCGAGACAAGCAGCCAAAGGTGGAGACGGTCCAGTCTTGATTATTCACCCAAAATGTAGGTTCTAACCATGAATGGGACGAACATGAGTGTAGACAGTAGCTGTTGACTTGATTTTCGATCGAGATGTGAGGTTAGCCACGGTCGAGATAAGCAGCAAGAGGAGGAAATGGCTTCCGTCTTGGTTCTTCACTCAAAACGTGGGTTTTAGCCACGAGTGAGACGAGCAGCAGTAGACAGCAACTGTTGTCTTGATTTTTGCTCGAGACGTGGGGTCAGCTAAGGTCGACACAAGCACCAAGAGATGCAAACGGCTTCCGTCTTGGTTCACTAAAAACGTGGGTTCTAGCTACGAATGAGACAAGCAGCAGTGGACAGCAACTGTTTTCTTGATTTTCGGTCGAGATGTGGGGTCAGCCACGGACGAGACAAGCAACAGGAGATGCAAACGGCTGCCGTCTTGGTTCTTCACTCAAAACGTGGGTTTTAACCCCGAGTGAGATGAGCAGCAGTGGACAGCAAATGTTGTCTTGAATTTCACTCGAGACGTGGGGTCAACCAGGTGAAAACATGTTCAGTCTTGACTCATCACTCAAAACGTGGGTTTCGCCATTAATGAGATGAGCGTCCATGTTGATAGTTGAAGTCGAGACGTACTGTCCGAAACAAGCTGGTTCAGTTGAACCTTGTGAGAGTCTTCATCCGTGGAGTGAATTCACGTTGATGTCACGAGACGAAGGCATCAGTCTTTATTCTTGACTGACCGATTGTTAAAAACCATGATCGAGGAAGCATCGTGCAATGAAAGCAAGTGTATCTGCGAGTACCACCGATATCGGAAAACAACCGAAACCGAAACGCTTGTTGGTCGCGTCGAGAGCCGTGGCGGTTGAAACTTCGGCTGCGAGTGCGGCGGCCATCTTTGGGATAAATCCGTAAATCCGAGATGACGAAAGCCCCGTCGTGGCGCAGTCGGCGGGAAGGAGCAGCGACGTAAGGCGGAGGCCGGGTTGGTGGAGAGAGAGCGGCACGATGTCGGCATCGGGTGATGGACCGGTACATGAAAGCATCCAGTTAGGCTTTCATTTCTCTGGTGTCCGATTGGTTGATGTTCTAACCAATCAGGGGGCTCAAATATGAAACCAGTGAAACTGCGGCCGTCGAAGCTTCGGCTGCAAGTGCGGCGGCCATCATCGGTGGGATGAATCGAGGAAAGCCTAGTCGTGGCGCAGTTGGCGGGAAGGAGCTATGATGTAAGGCGCAGGTCAAGTAGGCGGAGAGAGAGCGGCATGACGTCAGCATCGGGCCATCGGGCCGGTTCATGGAAGGAAAGCCAAAAACTAACGAAAGATGGGAAACAGAGCGACGTAGAAACGTTGCTGGAGGAAAATGAACGCCGGAAGCGTCCACGCTCTCGCTTTTATAAGGGAGGACTGCTCCTGCACGGCGCAGTGGGGCATGCAAGTATAAAGGCATTTGATCAATTGGTTAGGATACCCGGCACCAAATATCAAAAACTCGGGGAACAATTTTTTTCCTTACCGCTCACTAGCGCTATTCTCAATGCCTTAACTTCAACTAAGTGTAACTCCATGGCAAATGGTCCAAAACGATCCCTGTTTTCAAAGCTTAATAGCCACGAACTCTGTCCTTAACTCTGCGTAAACAGAACTTTAAAATTCATCTCCAACAATTAACTACAGCAATTTGAAAAATGCTCTCAAACTGAGCGCGCCGCACGAAGATAACCGATCGCCAGCTTAGTGTTGTTGTAAGAGGGGCTGCCAATCGGCACTCAACCACATAAATGTACTGAGGACCTGCACTCTACGTTTTTATTTTGAACTTCAATACCGGTTTTGGTTTGTTATGAAAACTTCGATTGCACTCTTGTCATTATTTGCGGCTGCAAGAATGATGTAAACTAAAATACATTTTAGCATCTACTCACTAGACTGACTACTAGCATCAAGCATCTTTTGCTTAGTGCTTTAAAAAGCAATTTATTAACGTAACTTCTTCCCATGAACTCTACCTTGTCCAAAAACGGCTTTTTTTTTACTATAATATTTTACCGGAAATTTTCTCCAAAAAGTGTTTATCTTGTTTTTATTTCAGAGCTCCGACCATAGCAACCTCATCCAAATGTATATAAAGCCTTTATCTACTATTAATCTTGCAATAGATCAGAAACCATCCTTCTATTAAACTTGAATAATGTTTTTAATAGCAAACTCCACCCCCCCCCCCTTCAATAGTTGCGATACATAATATCATAGTTTTAATTTATAGGCCTATTCACGTTGCGAGTTCAAAACTCAGTTCCTAAGGCCTCTCAGTTCACAAAAGTCGGCAATTCCCTTTGCTCTCCTTACTGCCAATTCCCTTCCAATCCAAAGCCTCTACCCTGGCTGCCAAGAAGCTGGTATAAAACTCAGCTCCAGAGGAAAATCGACAGCATTGCTCACTGATCTCAAAGGCTAGAGGTTGCTACGCCGGTCGGAGTACAGATGTCCCCCAGGGTCCGAATGTTGCCATGCCGGGCAAGGTAGCAGTTCGTTGGTAACTAGTTTAATTTTATGAACGTATTCTTTTGGACTTCAATTCTAAATTTATAGTTCTTAAACTTAAACTTAACTTCTAACTTTGAGAATGATTGTGGATAAGTTAACCGCCATCGGTATTTCTGGCCTAGAACGTCCATAACTTAAGGGTTTAAGGTCCCCTTCCTAAAAACCGGCTTTCTTTCTTATTTATGTTGAACACAGGTTCATCTAAATAATCAAAATGGTGTAATCGTAGAGCTTAGACGTCTTTTGGGTTGTGTACCAGGTTAACCATTGAGGTAGTTTGATCTTTAGCTGTGGCTTTTGAAACATAACGTGTGACTATTTTACTAATGTAAGGTGCATTCTGTAACTAAGAGAGTCCGGTGACTCAAACAACTTTTCTAATCAAAATTTTATTGTATTGTATAAACTTTTAATTCGTTCATATCTTGCCGATTTTATTGTAAATCATCGTGTGCTTTAATTCAAAGCTTTCAAAGTATATTGTTTGTAAATTCTAGTTTGCAACTGTGAAGTGTAAAAGTTAACGTGTTCTATTAAAAAACCAAGCGTTGTTTTAAACGACGGTCAGACTTTTAGTGAATTTAATTGCATGAGTAAATAACTAAAAATCATTTTTATTTAACTCCAAGCCTGCAATTAAACACCCATCGTGGTGGCAATGAACCATTAGATAGTTAGTACTTTAAACTTAAATAGGACATGGGCGCTCCCCTCCTAACCATGCAGTAGACACTGCAGTGCTGTATTCTCCGTAAAAGTAAAAACAGACACCCTGAGTACTACCTAAGAATTCGCCAGAACAACAGATGTCGGTGCTCACCTAAAAGGCACCTAACGAGACAGGTAGCACCGCTACAACACTGGTGGCAGTGGTGGGATCACAAGGTGCTGTGCCATTCCAAACACACCTCCCACACTGTCATACTACTATGCCAGTTTCATCTTAAGAAGAAGATGTCCGCAGTAAGTCACCAATCTGCAACCGAGATGTCAGTAACAAAACAAAAAGTTACTTTCCAAAAGATGTCTGCCTAGACGCCAACAACTAGGCCTACAGTTCCCGATCCAGCTTGGAGAAGGAAAACAGCAACCCCAACTTCACCATAGGTAAAGTTGGGCTAACCTGCAGAAGGTTGAAGTAGAAGTTCAACACCCCGGAGGATTCACCCTGTGACAGGAAATGAAGCTCCCCACACAACCAGGACGTGTGTGACCGTGTTCGACTTTCACCAAGAAGGGCGACCAAAACTGTGCAAAAACCACCGGACGTTCTAAAGTGGCTCTACATCCAGGTCTACGATGGGAGGCTAAGATAGACGGACCACACAGCGATTGTGTTATCAGAAAGGTTAGTGCACATAGGTTTGCTTTGGCCGCCAAGCCGAGTGTTTTGTTTCGTGTATTTTATGCATTTAATAATCCACCAGAGTGCTAGGGGTAAAAAGTGGATCTTGTGTTTAACCTACGGGTTGTTTAGAGAAATGATTAAATTCGTGCTCCAACTTAACAGTTTAATTATTTTGCAGCTGCAATTTAATTTTTTTTAATTTAAAATTCACGTAAAACTTGTTTCTGCTTGAATTAACGTTAAAGCTTCCAACATGGAGGATTTACCAGAAATACTCGAAGGTATTCAAAACAAGGACCTCAAGAAGGCCTGTTTAAATATTGGCCTAACTGTCAGTGAAGTAAGTAAGACAAGAAACCGTTAAAATTCTCACTGTCGCTTACGAAGCCGACAAAGTTTCATTAACCGAAATGTCCGACGCTCTAGAGAGCGCCATTGAAAAGCGTAACACCGCTATTCAAAACAAAAAAGAGTTAGCTCTTAAAGAAAACGAGTTGTTTCTAAAAGCCGAAGAGTTAAAACTTAAAGCTTTAGAGCTAGCAGAAGCAGATAAAGCACGAGCGGAGGCCGAGAAAATTCGGGCTCATGCCGAAGCCGATAAACTTTGTGCTCATGAATTAATGTTAAAAGATACGGGGGCCCAAAGTAGCGATGCCGCTAGAGCCCTATAAATCCGTAAAATCGAACGTGAACTTGATCTAGCCAATTAACAAATCGAGTTAGCAAAATTAAGATCAGCAAGTAGTACTTCCAGTCCAGTTTCTGAAATGTCTAGTGTTAGTTCCGGACCTAAAGCCGGAAAAGTTTCTGATGCAGTTCGTTTAATGAACAACTGGGGACCGAAATCGGAAATTAACTCCTTTTTAAAAATATTTGAGAAAACTATGGAAACTCAACGTATTTTAAAGTCAGAATGGGTTGTCGGTTTACAACCTTTATTAGGTGAAATTTTGGTTAAAGTTTGCGACCAAATGAGTGCAGTAGATACGCACAATTACGATCTAGTCGAAGTTAAACTACTAGAAAGGTTTGTTCAGGCTAAAGCGTCAGTGCAGGCGCTGTTTAGAAGTTTGGAAAAAGAACCCGAACAACTTTTCCACGAACACGCGTTCGAGTTGGGAACGTTATTTTCTCGATGGCTGTCGTTAGCTAGTGTCAATTATAGTTTCGACAAGTTGGTTAATTTATTCCTCTTGGAACAATTTACTAAATCGTGCCCGGTAGCTCTCCGGAAGTGGTTGCCAAACCAAATCAAAACTGGGACGCTGCATGAGGCAGCTAAGTTGCGTGAAGAGTACACAACCCGCAACAAGCAAATTTCTGCGGACGTTGCTTCCAAAGCAGGCAAAGTGCAAACTGTTGCACAGCCAGGTGGACAAGCTTCTAAAGCCCCATCCAACTTTCGTGGTGGTAATAAAAATCACCAAACCATAGCTAAACCGGCTGGTTCTATGGACACTGTTGGGGATTCCGCCAGCAGCAACAATGCGAATAAGGCATTTGATCAACCACGTAAGCCCCGTGGAGATGGCACGTGTTTTTTTTGTAAACATTCAGGTCATATGATCCGTGATTGTCGTGCACGTGAAGCACATTTTGCTTCTAATCCCGAGTCTAAACCCGACTCTCAGTCTAGCTGTAATTTTATTCACAGTCAACCTCCTGAACTTGTCTTGTCTAAACACATCCATGAGTGTAGTGTGAACGGTGCTAAGTGTTTAGTGCTAAGAGACACTGGGTCAACCCATGATGTCATTTTCAGAGATTTGGTTAAACCACACCAATTCACGGGTGAGTATACCCACTGTAGCAACGCTGTTAAAGAGCAGACCACAGCTCACGCCATCGCAAAGATCGATGTGCAGACGCCATTTGGGCCTTTATCTACAGAGGCCTTGGTTTCCGATCACATGGGAGATCACTTCCAAATGCTCCTTGGTATTCCTCCCCATACTGTTCTGGAAGAATGGGGATTAAAACCATTGCCCCCGTTTGCTAACGCAGTAACACGTACTGAACAACAACTTCCGATTGTTAAACCAGATTATCGAGAAGTAGCATCCAGTAGTGATGACGGTACAGACAGTGAATCTGACCAGTGTGTGGTTACTCCACGAGCAGTAACAGAGGGTTTTATCAATCCTAAGGTAGATAGTTTAGATACTGCTATTCTAGGGCCCCAGACAGAATAGTTTTCAAAATTGTTAAATATTGATAAACTCACTTTTGCCAAATTGCAACTTGCATGTCCAACCTTAACTCAGTGTTGGAAAACTGCTGAACTCCCTGTCGAGCAGCAGGACGAAAACAAACAGTTTTTCGTTGATAAGGGCTTGCTTTTTGAAAGCCCTTTCGTACTTCAGGCAAGCCGTTAATAGAGAGACAGCTAGTGCTTCCTGAACAGTGCCGAAATTTTGTCTTAGACACAGCACATGCAAATGCATGGGCAGCCCATTTGGGCAGGTCAAAAACAAAAGACCGAGTGTTGACTAATTTCTATTGGCCACATTGCTTCACCGATATTGAACAATACGTGCAAACCTGTCTCACGTGCCAAAAGACTGGCAAAACGGGACAAAAATTTGTTGCTCCCATGGTGCTCGTGCCCATGCATGGTGAGCCATTCAACAGGAACATTATTGACATTGTTGGGTCCATCAAGCGTACTAGTAAGGCTGGGTACAAGTATATTCTTTTATTGCTTGACCCTACAACAAAATTCCCGGAAGCTGTTCCCCTTAAAGAGGCTAACAGCCAAATTGTAGTGGATGCACTTTTACAGATCTTTTCTCGATTAGGATTTCCAGAAGAGCTCCAGTCTGACTTCGGCTCACCGTTCATCTCTGAACTCACAACTTTGTTTTTAGAGAAGTGTGGAATTAACTGTATCAATTCCAGTGTAAACCACCCTCAATCAAATAGCATGGAAAGACTACACCGTACGCTCAAAGATGTTCTTAGAGCTGTTTGTTATGAGCATCCCGAAGATTGGGAACGATGTTTGCCAGGCGCCATGTTTGCCCTGCGCATTGCTCCTCACGAAAGCACAGGCTTCACCCCTGCGGAGCTTGTTTACGGCCGCAACTTGAAAGGCCCACTTGACTTAGTCAAGAATCAATGGATTGAACCTGACGTTCATCCAAGTGTGTTGGAACATATCTTGGATTTGCTTCAACGATTTAAATATTCCCGTGAACTCTCTCAGGAGAACATCATTAAGTCACAACTTAAAAACAAGTCCTATTACGACGCAAAGGAAGTAGAACGTAAGTTCAAGGAAGGAAACAAGGTTTTGGTCCTTAAACCTTCCAGGGCCACTAAATTAGATATTTATTGGGATGGCCCATGTGAAGTCTTGAAGCGATTGTCTGATACAAATTACCTTATCAAGAAATCATTTGGTATTCATAAAGAAACCATTTCTCATGTAAACCTTCTCAAGCCATATCTGCCTAGAGAAGGAGCCACTAATTATTCTTTCTCTGACGAACGTGAAATGTCACCCCACGACCATGTCTGGACAGACCAGCCTGGTGATGGCCACCTTACTTCTAAGGAAGCTATGGGCCTTTTTAAAAAAAATAGGCTCCTTAACCGAAATACAGAAGAGTGAACTACTCGCTGTATTTGACCAAGTGGATGGAGTTTTCTCCACTTTACCAGGTTGAACAGACCTTGTTACACATGATGTGGAACTAATTGATTCTAACATTAAACCCTGTGAATATTATCGCCATGCAAAATTTGAAAGGGAATTAATTGTTACCGAGATCAAACGAATGCTGGATCTTGGCTTGAATGTTGAGACTGACTCTCCTCACGGGTCACCAATGATCATTGTTCAGAAGGAAATCCTCGTCCGGTAGCTGACTACTGTGAACTGAACAATAACACCGTAACAAAAGACTATCCAATTCGTAACATTGAGGATTGTATAGAACGTGCAGCCAAGTGGAAATACATCTCCATTTTCGACCTGAACAGAGGCTTCTGGCAGGTTCGACTCACACCACAGGCTTCTTTAGCAGCCACCATTACTACCCCTATTGGGAAGTACGCCCCTCTCATGATGAACATGGGAATGAAAAATGCCCCATTTTGTTTCCAAAAACTTATGGATGGCATCACTCGTGGAAAGGAGGAGTTCGTTACCCCATTTCAAGACAACACCGCCGTTGGAGCCGAAACGTAGCAACAACATCTTGACAATGTCCACTCTTTCCTCCTTGCAGTCAAGAAGGCCGGGCTCACAGTAAATGCAAAAAAATCGCAGGTTGCTTGTAGCAAGGCTACCTACTTGGGTCATGAGGTAGGAAATGGGTGCCGCACCCCTTCAGAAGAAAAAGTTTTGGCTGTGCAAATATTCACCAGACCACAAACTAAGAGAGACGTTAGATCTTGCCTTGGCTTGGTAGGGTACTACCAAAGGTACATCAAGCAGTACTCTGAAATCTGTGCTAGCCTCACAGACTCCTTGAAAAAGGAAGCCCCAGATCCTGTTTTGTGGGATCAGTCAAAACAAACAGCGTTTGACACTTTGAAACAAGCCTTAGTGACGTTTCCCGTCATAAGAGCCCCCGACTTCAGTCAGACTTTCATTTTACAGTGTGACTGTTCCGAACGCGGCATGGGCTCCGTATTATCCAGGAGTTTGAAGAAGATGAACATCCCTTTCTTTACGTTTCACGTAAGTTGACAGCCCGAGAGCAGAACTATGGGATGACTGAAAAAGAGTGCGCATGTTTGATCTGGTCCGTTGCCAAATTGCGTCCCTACATCTATGGTACAAAATTCGTCATTAAAAACACCGTTAATCATCTTACTGTGAAACACTACAACGATTGAAAAATGTCACACAAGACTCACAAAAACGCACACTTTCACAACGAAGATAGTCCACTAACTGCAAATTTTCAACTACTAACTGTAGTCATCATCAGGCACCTTAAAAATAAGTTTGAACTCTGTTTACATTTCGTTTTTCAGTCCAATACACTGTTCGAATTCGAAACTGCCACTGTCTGCTATATACAGCCGATTGGTTCACCCTTGCCCACTGTTTCACTCGGGCCGTTCTTTACACGCAATCTTCCATTCAACTTCGAGCTTCCCTCGCAAGTCTTTCCCAATC
>JAHWFP010108585.1:0-11663 GCA_023313725.1 Lithobius niger
CCACGCAGAAGGGAGTGGCCAGTCCTCAGTCTCGAAAGCACTTTTGCCTCAGCATAACCCAACTTGTGCATGACAGAACGCACACCACAGACAGGCTGTACCCGAAACAGCGTTCTGCCCTTGTCATGCGCCACCCATTCCTCTTGCCATTGCCGCAAGAGCCACTGGCGTAGCAAGGGGCGCATGGTGGCTGCAGATACTAGCTGTGAAACCGGAGGTGCACCATGAGTGACTGCTTCACGCGCAAGTCCATCCGCAAACTCGTTCCCAGCCACTCCAGCATGCCCACGCGCCCAGCGCAGAGCAACAGTCCCACGACACAGAGCCGTCCACATCTTCCAGCCAATAGTGTAGACTATTGGGTCCGTAACACTAAGGCTCCGAAACGCATCTCTCAGACAGCCCACACTAGCAAGCGAATCCGTCACAATCGCAAAGGACGTTAAGTCCAGGTCAATCGCAACATCAAGTGCTACAGAAACTGCCGCTAATTCACACATCGTACTTGAGGTGGCCACATGTATACTCCTCCTGAGAGTCACCTTGAGTGAAGGAACACAAACACCCAGCCCACCCTGCTGAGTAGCAGAGATAAACGAAGCGTCACAATATACCTCACAGTCAACACTGATATTATCAAAGACCCGCAGCAGCTGCGGGCACCAGACCCACGGGCAAAATGGCTTGGCCCAGCCAATGTTAAAACAGTGCCCCGAAACAGTAAGCAGAGTAGACACACCGCTACCCGCCACACCAAGCAGGCAGCGTGCTCTGTCAGTAAGTTTCCGGTAGTCATGCAGGACTTGCCCAACTGGATCCCTTTCACCCCTACTCAAGTTGCGCATACATAAGGCAGCTAAAAGCTCCACGGCTCTGTTTTCGAGGGGCGGTTCACCACACTCAACCCATAGCGCTTGGGCTGGTGTCGACAACAAACAGCCCGTTACCACCCGAAGACACTCATTGATTGTAGTCTGCAGCTGCCGCAGATGGCGACGCGACAACACCAGAAATGGAAGGTGGTAATCAAGACTCGCCCTGACAAAAGCCCTATACGCTGCCAAGAGTGCTCCACGCGTCACAAACGTGTGCCTCACAAGCGCCTTAAGAACTGACATCCTGGATTGCACTTTGAGACGAAGCCTGGACACATGCGCATTCCATGTCAGCTCTGAATCCAGGAGCACTCCCAGATACTTGACCTGGGACGTCGGCTGCACATGAACCCCGCCAATAACAAGTGTGGGCATTGCATTGCAAATAGCACGGGTTCTTGAAAACACAACTACCTCCGTCTTGGCTGGAGCTAAGTGCAGGCCTCTCTCTGCCAACCGATCAGCAACCAAGTCAAGAGCATGCTGTGCATGCTCAGCAAGAGAAAGGACATCCTTCCCTACAAACCACACTGCAACATCGTCAGCGTAGCAAATTATGTTCGACGAGAGACTTAGTTCCACAAGAACATCATTGATCGCGAGGGCGAAAAGAGTCGGGCTGAGACAGCTCCCTTGCGGGAGACCCCGTTCAGTCTGCGCCTCCAAAGACCAACAGCCATTAACCCGCGTGACGAACCTACGCTTGCCGAGAAGTGACAGGATCGCACTCCTGAGGAGCGGGCTGACACCCATCCTCTCCATGGTCTCACCGACCCACGCAAGTGACACAGTATCGTATGCAGCTTTAATGTCTAGAAAGATCGCTACAACTGTATTGCCAACCATCCATGCCTCTCGTATGCTCGTAAGAAGGTACAGGACAGCATCCTGGGCACTCCTGCCAGGCCTGTACCCAAACTGAACCGGGGACAGACAGTTGTAATATTCCACATGCCAGCTAAGTCTACGCACCAGCATGCGCTCAAATACCTTGCGTAAACTTGACAAAAGAGCAATGGGACGATAATTGAGAATACTGGATTTGTCACTACCAGCCTTATGCACAGGTACAAGGACAGTAAACATCCACGATTGCGGAACACTTCCTCCCTCAAGGATTTCCTGCATGAGCTGCAGGAGGCTACCTTTGGCTTCCTGCGACAGACTCATGAGTTGCTGATACGTTATTCCATCAATGCCTGGTGTACTATGACACTTGCACTTCGCCAGCGCAGCATGAAACTCTTGCTGATCCCAGCATGCATCCCCAATCCGCGAATGCCGCACAGTAGGGCTGTGCTGCGGCATAACTCCAGCTGGTAGAGCATAAACGCTCGAAAAGCGTTCATTGAACGCATCAGCCATGTCCTCACCCTTCAGCACCGTGCGGGAGGTGGCAACAAAACGCGTATCGTAGACCCAAGCTACCTTCAGCTTCTGTCCCTGATGCTGCAACTCACGCCACGCTCGCGTAACAGTCACAGCCGCCCCAACCCTTGAGCACAGCCGATCACCATAAGTCTGCCTCTCGCGGCGAATGATGAACTCAGACTCCTTGGCGGTGGCACGATAAATCAGCCAGCGCTCTTCACATGGAGACCGTTTCCATTTCCGATGAGCTTTCCGCCTATCGCGAACAGCAATCTGGCAGGCTCGCGTCCACCAAGCCGGGTGAGGGGTCACCGAAATGGCACGTTCATACCTTACCGTACTACGCTTGCCTAGATACCGAGACATCCATCCCGCAAAAGTGCCACAGTCAACAGACGGGCGACGCCTATCCTGCGGCACGCACACAGTACCTTTGTTAAGTGGCTGCAACAAAACCGGAAAGTGATCACTACCGCGTTGATCATCTGATACCACAGCACGAAAGGATGAGGCTAATGCCGGCGCACACACAAAGAAATCTAACACCGATTCTTGCAAAGTATCTCCTTGCCACCTAGTAAAGGTTGGTGAACCAGCGTGCAAAACACTGAGACCACACCTGTCAAGCGCTACCACCAATCGACGCCCCCTGGCGTCAACATGAGTTGCATCCCAGTCGAAATGGTGACCGTTGAAATCTCCTCCAATAATAGCAGGAGATCCCAACTGCCGAAACCAACATTCCCACTCATTACTTGTTGGATTACCAGTAGCATGCAAAAACACAATGGTTACCCACTGAGACAAAAGCCACACTTTGACAGCACACGCATCAATCCCCAAAACACTATGCTGCAAGGTAACAGCAAAATACGGTACAGACCACTTAATGAAAATGCCGACTTTGTGCCCTGAGTGCACAAAATCCGCACGGAAGGCCGAAGCATCAAAAGCCTGCATGCCCCCAGCTTCCTGCACCCCTAAAATATCTGCATGACATAAAAGCTGTTCAGCTTCAACAACCCTTCCCTGCAAGCCTCTCGCATTCCAAGTAGCAACTGTAACAGGCGTAAACATTGTGACCAGGAAGTTATAGCACAGGAAATACAAACAACCCAGACCTGCGTCTTGGCACTACTCATAGCCTCCTCCCACCTCACCTAACTGTGAACTTTCTTCAGAAAATGCAATACTCATTTCATCATCAACATTAGGCGACGACAGCAACATTAGGTTAGGATCAGGAGCACTGGTAATAAGACCCGGCAATACTGATACTGCACTGACGCCTTCCACATCACTCATCACATTCACATCACTCTCTGATACCGATACTGGTACACCGCTACTGTGATCACTATTTTGGCTCACATCAGCACCCACTTCACCACTCTGTGAGTGCACAGCACCGACTTGGTCAGATCTTTCCTTGGACGAATTTCCCCGTTTCCTCCTTCCGCCACTTCGGTGCCGCTTTGCCGGTGGCATGACCCAGTTCCCATCATCCGTTTCACTCACTGCTACTTGCTGCGACTGCATTGGCTGAGAATCCACTTCCTGCTCTGAACTTTTGCCCGGTACAGCTGGAGCTACCGGCACAGAAACCGCTGAAGTACTCAGGAACTGTTGAGCCAGCACAGCAGCCGTGGTGCTCTTTGTCGAGGTACTCAGCCCCAGGGACGGTAGACCACAATCTTGCGAACGTCCCGCACGGGCGACGCTCAAACGTCGTCGCTCATCCTCTTGATCCTTCGCCGCCAAGTGTTCGCAAAGTTGCCTGGGATCACGCCATACACCACACACATTGCACGCGCGGCTCATGCAGGCTCGTCTGAAGTGCCCACGCATATGGCAACGGAGGCACTTGGGCGCACGATCTGCTACAATCACCAACGATGGGATGCCACGAACGATAACAACATCCGGCACATCATCAATCGACGCAAAGTCTTTGAGACGCAGGGTTATCTGCCTCACGGTTGTTTCACACACAGCGCGACCCCTAATAACAAGCTTTTCAAAGGCGTGTGTCTCAAGCACTGCAATCTTGCCGAACGCCCTGTCTATTTCACCAGGTGTAACGCCTCTGGGAAGCCAGTGCAGACGTGCCTGTATAGTTTGCTCATGCAAATCGTAAACCTCTACTGTGCTCCCCTCAATCGTAAAGTTATTCTTTAGTAGCAGCTGTTTCGAAGCACGAGACTTGAGCTCCACTTCAAACGCTCCGCCTCCACGAAGTGGTCCTACAGCAGAAATTTCTGCTGCACCTACTACCGCTTCAACAGCAAAGTACACTTGTGCTAGTAACGGATGCTTTTTTGGGTCGCAAACAAGCACTACTGAAAGTGGCATCTTAACGTTAGCTAAGCCTCCTCCATACTGCTTCTTCAAGGATTTCAGATTCCGCGAGTACTCTTGCTTTTCACCACCTTCGTTGTCATCACTACTCCTTTGCTCCCCTGTACCGCTCCTCGCCGCCATGCTAAACAGCTTGGTTACCGCTTGCAGTACATCCTCTTTTTCCGTGTCTCTGCATTGTTGTCCTCCTTCAGCATTTTGGGCTCCCCATTCAATACCCCTTTCACGCACGCCGTACCGTCTGACATCTGCTTCCGAAATCCCACGCTGCTCTGCCCTGCTCATCACCTGCACAAACATTTCAGCTGTGACAACACCAGTATTTACCTCGTTGCTTGCCAATATTTTGTCTATGACAAGCTCTCTCAACAAGGCATCCACATCGTCCGCCATGTTCCAATCATTCTTTCATTTTCCACGAGTCAAGTTTTCCACGTAACAATGCTAAATCGTAACAATGGAGTTTTCGTGCATGAAAAATGCACGTTTGTAAATGCTTGTTTGGTAAAGAAGTGTTCAAAATTCAATGTCCAATACTGTAACTTACTTTTATATATAGATTTGCTTTATTTGCTTTGTAAAAAAGTAGGGATGCACCGAATACCGAATATATAACCGAATACTTAAGTTGCCGAATACAGAATATATAACCGAATACTCAACTTGCCGAATACCGAATACCGAATACTCAACTTGCCGAATACCGAATACCGAATATACAACCGAATAGTTAAACTGCCGAATACCGAATACCAAATATTCGGCACCAAAAAATTTACATATTCGGCCGAATACCAAATTATTCGGCTGAATACCTGTAATTTAAACATATTTGATCATTTTTTCCTTCTTTTAGAAAGGTCAGAAGACAATTCCTCACAAACCAAAAAGTAAATGCTTAGCTAAACGTTCCTACATTCACACAATTACATAAGCTTATGCTAAAAAATATTCGGCCGAATACCAACAACTCTTAACACTATTCGGCCGAATACTGAATATCACTATTCGGCCAAAATCAGTATACGGCCGAATACCGAATATCACTATTCGGCCAAAATCGGTATTCGGCCGAATACCGAATAGTACTATTCGGCCAAAATCAGTATTCGGACGAATACCGAATACTTGATTTTTGGCCGAATAGGCCGAATACCGAATAATTGCCGAATATTCGGTGCATCCTAGAAAAAGCTTATTGTTATACCATGGACTTATGTACTATCACACTACATGAAATGTATAGATCTAGCTCAATGGAAATGCTTGTGTGTGGGTGGTTCCTACTGGAGGGAGAAACTGCTGTCCATACCAGAGTTGCAGAGACGTAAATTTGAGGTCCGAGCTTCATTCCATGATATCTTTGTTGAAACTTTACAGTGGCCGCATCCATTTTTCATTGTTAATTCTCGATTACCAGGTGAAAAATGAACACGGAGCAAGTATATTGGTCGCTCTGTGGTCGCCTGCACGCCATCACGACTATCTGACCACCGCGGCCAAGTGCGCGTTGCCACATATACTGTAAGCATTCTCATTGGCAGCAGCGACCTGGCTGCCGTGTGCGCGGGGGACCTAACTCTCCAATCAAACCAAAAACCATCAATCACCTTTCTGTTTTTGTTCCATGTATTCAGTAGTCTGTCAGCCGTGATTATTAACATTAAGAAATTATGGATTCGGAAGCGGGGATGGGGGAGGGAGGGGAAGGATGCAGTGTGGAAATAAAGTCGGTGCATTTGCTGGTAGTTTGGACTGGCTGCGATTTAGTTTTGGTGCATTGAACAGCTGAGAAGCCTTGCTAAAAACGCGCACTACAATGATCATTATTGCCCGATTATTTGACTGATAGGTTTTTTGGTGTAGAAGTTTCTGTCAGCAGCATAAGATTTGCAAAAGAGAAGTCCTGTAGCAAAGTGAGACGATGCCGAATGAGCTAGCGTCAGCGAGCGACTCGGCTAGTTTTCTATTTAAGATTAATTAACATCAAGAAATAAAGTTGCACTGAAGTCATTAAACGGGGGCAGTGTTTTCAGCGTGGAAACGGATTCCATGTTATATCAGGGCTGCTTGCGCGTTTTGCTCTATCTGGGGAAGAATTGTGTTTACATGTTAGAGAATACTTCTACTGTCATTCTTTCTTAGAGTTACTTTCGTAGGTTTTAAAGTTTATCTGCGTGATCATTGGTCTCTCTCTCTCTCTTTTCTCATCTTAATCTTCGACGTTGAAGTCACCTTATCACTTCCCATTCCCTTAATTATAAAAACGTTTCATTAATTATAATAATAAGACTAGCTGAAACCTGTGCTATGCTGAGCTGTGTTGGATGTACTGTTTGCAACATGGTACGGTTTGCTCTCTCCATGTGTTTGTTGCGGAAGGCGTGTATCGGTCTGCATATTTTTGTGCACTTTGGCTAACAAACGCCATGGTTTTTCGATCAGCGTCTTTTGGGTCTTTTGGGTCTTTACCCAAAAGACGCTGATCGGGAAACCATGCAAACGCTGACCCGGACTTCATGCACTTACATAAAAATATTCCTATCGTAAGTAAAGAAATGCGCCTTTGTACAACAAAGTCCAAATCTTTAGCCCGTCAGTTTTGTAATTTTTTTTCTGGGTGAAGCAGAAAGTAAATAGCGTTTAATATTTCTCCCAGTTGAACTATAATCAATTAGAAAACAAAAACGAACTTGTTTGATGCTTAAAGTAAGATTTAAAGGTACATTCCTCCTGGTTGGCTTTCCTGCATGGCTCAGGTTGCAACGTTAGCAAAGGCAAACGTTTGCAAAGGCAATCGTTTTCGTACTTTTTCCCTCGTGAGAAACGGGATTGCTACATTGACTCTAACCTGCGTAAATGTCGCAAAAGCTATTTCGAGCAGGATGCTCGAAATTAGTGAGAAGGTATGTCTTTTTAACTGATTCGAAGTCAAAACAGCAAAGGAACACAAATAAACTTTCCTGTAAGGATTCAGATACTGCAGTGTTGCTGTACTGTTTAGTCCACGTAAAACCGCACTACTGTATTCAAATGATTTTACACGACCATTTTTACTTTTGTCCACGATAAATCAGGTAATGATGGTCCATTATACTTGGCTAAACGACATCACTGGAAAATGTTGAAAAACTAATCGTCTTGTGCTAAGCACTGCTCTATATAATTCATGGTTCGTGGGAGTCCTCATAAACCCAGAAATGTCCTGGAAAGTAGTAATGAAGTTCCATGCCTGGAAAAGTGCTTGAAACTCTTGAAAAATCATGTACTGTACATCGTAAGTAGGGTGATGAACGTAGATGAAGGTAGACGGCGTGACTGACGAACATTGAAAAAATTTACCCAAGAAAGTCGTCGAGTGTGTAGCCTTACATTAGTGTTCCTTTGTTCGGGGATGAAAAGTTTTGAAATTTGGGCTCTGGCTTTAATTCTATTTACGTGTATAATGGTTGGATGCAGCAGTAAGGTTTCACGTGAACTAAACAGTACATAAACGCTGCAGTATCTGAAACCATACAGGAAAGTTTATTTGTGTTCCTTTGCTGTTTTCACATCGGATCAGTTAAATCTTAAGCAACAAATTAGTTCTTTTTTGTTTTCTAATTCGTGTTACTTTGGTAGGCTATACCATACAGTAACAGATTAGCTTGTTTTAATGTTTTGCATATAAATCAGTTACGATTTACACAAATCAATATGAAACTACAAACTGTATCTTCAGTTTAGTACGGCTTACTGTTCACGTGTGCTGATTGGCATTGTTCCATTATTACAATATTTAAAACAATGTAAAACAATCAATCTATTCGTTTAGATCTCCCTAACCCTGAACCTCTTGACCAATTAAAAATAACGCTTCATGGAAAGGGCCCATCTACAGAGCAATACCTATAAAGTGAGCTAAGAACCAGATTTATAGGACAAATATAGTTTGATCTGTATAAAGTGTAGTAGGAAACTGTTGTGCCAACAAGAACAACCTGAAGAAGCAGCAATAAAAAAAAATCACGATTCCAGCTCCGATGTGACAAATTGGAAATTAATAAAATTTCGGACACATGTTTACCTAGTCCAATAAAGCTTAGATGCCAAATTTGAGTGAAAAATATTGAAAGACAGCGGAGAAATTAAGCATCGAAATTTCGGCTTTAACATGGGAAAATGAGGTCAAACCTTAGTTATTAATTTATCTACCTCCACAGAACCCTTAGCCAGCGGTTTAATATTAACAGTTGCATTTACCTGAAGCATTGTTTTATCCGTTAAAAGTAACGTTTTCAGTTTATTACCAACAATCCTTCGGTTTACAATTAAATCTAGTGTTGCCGTCGAGAAAATCTCGTCTCGACCTTTACTTTTAAATTCTCGTGACTTCTCGTCTCGGTCTCGACTAGAAAATATCTCGTATCGTCGCGTCTGGACTCATTAATTGCACGACTTTTTCGACTGTATCGGCAGCCGTTGCTGGCGTTTGAGCTGCCACCATCCAGTGCTGATGCGCCGGGTGTTTGTGGGTAGACCCGGTGGACGCCACATTTATTGAAGACTAAGGTCATCGGCCCAGCTCGGCACCGGTATGGAGTGGTGGACTGTTCCTGGGTCCGTGGCGGATGTCCTTACAGGAGAGCTCCCAAGAAGTTCGAGTCTAGTCCAGACTGTATTATTACAGGCCAATGTGCGCATGCATGCCATGACGTGCATTGTAGTCATGGTGTCATGCTTTGTTTGCCATGGATGGTTACCACTGGTATTATATTCATTCCATTCCAATTCCTCCTAACTGTATGACCTAGGAGTGAAACCATCATAATTTATTTGCCTTTTTCTCTGCCCAATATTTCGATCCTCATGCCAAAATTATTCTACGACATTATGTAAGTTCATCAATTATTTTCCCCTATCTTTAAAGTCCTGCAAAAAGCCTGTGTAAAACCGCTAGGGTTATTTCGCGTGTAGGTCGGGCGAGCATAAAAGTGCAACCTCCACCGCAATAAACCCAATGGAACCAAATAACCAGCGTCATTTTTACTAGCCAAGCCATAACATCTTTTCCACCAACTACCACTGAATTCTCGTCATTACACGACTATCCTTTTTCATTGCAATCTTGCTACGAAAGATGGGAATACCCGCAATAAATTGTAAGTTTTAGTTTCGTTTTGTATCTCAAGGTCAAAATTGGTGGCATGTGAATGAGTAAACTTTTTCATGGTAGCAAAAACGCCTGATTTTGCTCAGTATTCTGGCCATGTCGTTTCCTGCCGGACGTTTGTTTTCCCCTTGTTATTTTTTAACGATTCGGAAGCACAGAAAAACATTGAACTCAGAATCGGCAACTAGTGGGGTGCGTGCGAAATAGCAAATGATCTTCGAAAATTTGCCACAAAATTCTAGAGTAATTGTTTCAGTTTGGTGTTTGTGATGACATTAACTAATAGATTTTTGTTAAGTCATTTTTAGGGATGTTGGAGGGAAAAAAAACTGCAAGTGTACAACAAAATAAAAAAAAAAATTATTTTACGGTTTTTACCGTAAGTAATAGCATTGCATCTCCGTCTGCATTGGTTGAATAACTTCATAGGCAACTCTCGGGGGGGGGGGGGGGGGGGATAGAGATTGGATAGACAAAAAATAATAATAATTAGGCCTATTTACGCAAGTAAAATATCAACTTTGCCTTGCCGAAGCTGTGAATCAACAGCAGGGCTGGAGATTTGAGAATATTTGTATAACAAATGTGATACAAATTTGCGTGATGATCACGAAAAAATTATTAGCAATTTTGTACCAACTAAATTTCTTATAGTAAAAATGACTTTTAACGGCTCCCAACTAATACCGAGGGCTACCAGGTCACATTGGGTTATGGGGTGAAGTTGGGTCTCCAGGCCACATTGGTTCACTGGGTGAAATTGGGTTACCAGGTTATGGGTCATGGGGTGACGATGGGTCACTGGGTGAAGTCAGGTCACTGGGGTTGACACTGAGTCACAGGCTGAAGTCTGGTCATCAGGTCACATTGAGTTACAAGGCGAACTTTGGTTACCAGGTTATCTTGGGTGACTGGGTGAAGTCGAGTCACCTGGTCACAGTGGGTCATGGGGTGAAGTTGGGTCACCAAGTCGTGTTGCGTCATAGGTCAAGTTGGGTCACGTTGGGTTAAGTTGAATCATTAGTGTGAAAGAGTTGGGTCAGTGGGTGAAAAATATGACCCAGTTGCAACTTTGACTACGGTAGACCTTGACTACAGGTTCCACCTTTGGTGTCGAGGCCTAGATTGCTTTTGCGCTCTGAATATAATTATGTTTGTGACCGTTAAGTCGCCATGATCAAGACTTAAAGAGTGTAAGCTTGGGTTCACAGCCTGTAGCAAAAGCAGAGCAGTTGGTAGAGTGTCTGATGTATCCTATGTTCGAGTCCCAGTCGGGGCAGTAGTCTTTAATTTCTTTCTTAGATTAGCATGTCTTGTATTCCCACAGTCAATCTTTAATGTTGCCAGGCTTACCGCTAAATTCTAGAGAATTTCGTTTCTGTGGCACTTGTGATTTCTGGGCTAAAACTCTGGAAGATAAAAATAATTTTCCGAGTTTGAAGAGCATCAGAGCAAAGAAACCCACTGACTGGGCTTGAGAAATCCACTCAGACTAAAACAACGACGAACAATTTTAATTTTCAGCACGAATTAACACCTGTGTGCCTTGGTTACAAATAAGAACCATGATGAAAAAACATTAATAAACGCAAGAAAGTGGGAGACCCCACACAATCCTAACATTGGGGGTTGGGGTCTCCCACAAATAAGAAACATGATGAAAAAACGCAAGAAAGTGTGTGACCCCACACAATCTTAACATTGGGGTCTCCCACAAATAAGAAACATGATGAAAAAACATTAAAAAACACAAAAAAGTGGGAGACCCCACTCAATCCTAACATTGGGGGGTTTGGGGTCTCCCACAAATAAGAAACATGATGAAAATACATTAAAAAATACAAGAAAGTGGGAGAGCCCATACAATCCTAACATTGGGGGTTTGGGGTCTCCCACAAATAAGAAAC
>JAHWFP010108585.1:20615-32419 GCA_023313725.1 Lithobius niger
GCCCTTCACCAGATCACTGCCTTCCCGGCGAGCCAGTCCTTCACCAGATCACTACCTTCACTGCCTTCACGGCGAGCCAGTCCTTCACCAGATCACTGCCTTCACGGCGATCCAGTCCTTCACTGCCTTAACGGTGAGCCAATCCTTTACCAGATCAGTACCTTCATAGTCGTGACCAGGACGTATTCGACCGAATGTTCTCGGTAATAGACAAGGATTATGGACTGGTTTCGCTGGTTCGAATCAGGGTCACATCGCTTGAATGAAACGTAAGTGCATAAAGTATAGATATACGGCCCTCGAGAGTTTTTGGGAGGGCAGTTGCTTCCCCCCCCCCCTCCTGCTTTCCTTTCCCCCGACGGCCCTGGTGCCTTGTGAAAAAAACCAACCCTGTCCATCGTGCGTGACGTCATTTAACAATCGAGGGTGCACACTTCCGGCAAGATTCTCCTGGCCATGGATATAACGCTCCATATATTATGAGCTATCGATGCGACCATTTGCGCAATGCCTTCTTCCCTCCACTCTTAATTGTTTTGCTTTTTAGGAACATTTTACAAAAACCCAGGTGTACCGTTTCGAAAATTCTAGTAATCGATAAATAGCTATTGAGTGTGAACAACCTTATTTACGGAAGACGAACAACTCTATTTCCGGCCCACGGACAGGCGTTTTTTTTTTTTTACTCTCACGCTGGTTCCATACCGGTGTTTATTTTGCTTTTTAGGCGTATTTTGACAAAGACATAGGTGTATCACATATATGTATAAGATCGCTAAATCGCTTTACCAACTCACAGTACCTTCCTAAACCACCGAACAGAGCGCGCCACTGTTAGAGACAGTTTGGCTCCAAACTTGATGTCGCGCGTGCGCAGTGCTGTGGCATCAGCCGTTCAGTACCTTCCTAAACTACAATTACAGCTCAGCAGAGCATTCGATACGTCATACCTTCAACATGACCAGACCTGGCTAATGGATTTTACCAGGATTAGCTAATAGATGTGATCAGGAGAGAGCACTGCCAAATTGCAAACCATTTCGGGGAGGTGGTTCCCGGTGTTGGAGGTTTGAGCATGCGTGAGGAAACAGTTATGCCGGAAACAGATTCATCGCTGACGATGGTTGACGTCAATCCAGCCGCATCAACACGGCTATTAGTATGCAATGAGCCAAACTGTCACCAGCAGTGGTGCGTTTGGTTCGCTCTGTTCGGTCGTTTAGGAAGGTACTGTCATTTTCGGTGCGCGCTCAGTTCTTGCAGAGGTGTGCGCCGATAACCCATTCTTCGTCGGCAGCGAACGTCAATTTTTTTCACGGCGGCGTGAATCGGCGTGCCGATGTTTGGACTTTCAAAAATTTCAAGTTGCGGCGTCGGCGGCGTTTCCGTAAAGTAGGCAGATGTAAACCCGAATATTTTCTTCATTTGCTGAAAAATATTTACCGTATGTAATCGCTACAGAGCACGATCTGTATTTATATCGTACAAAAACACCATAAGGGTAAAGGGAACCATTAAGTTTTTGCTAGAGAAATCAGTGATATCAGAGCCAAAATAGCTGCCGCCCCAAGTTTGTGGTCCAAGCCTTGTGGTCCAAAAAAATGGTTCGATTGTTTTGATAGGTCAGAACTGGAAAGAACGATAAGGATGAATACGGCACAATAAAACCAACAAAAATAAATATGAGCGTGTGTGAGGTGTATGTAGTCTATATATATGAGGGTGCGTTTACCCTATGGTTCGCCCTACACATTGCATTCTTGTAGCTAGAACTTAATCGCCCTGGCAAAGGTGCCGTTGCCATAGTAATAACGCTGCCTGTTAGCTAAATCCGACATCGTTTGCTGTAATACTTGCAGTCGTATAATCCGTGATAATAAGATAAAGAATTCCCCCTGACGAAAGTTTTCTCAGTCGTTTCTAAACTCGCATTATTGACTGTTTTTCATTGCGAGCCAGCAGAGCTAAAACCGCTGCCATGTTGGCGTTTCAGACGATTACTGCTGCGAGAATGCAAAAGCGAGCCGTTGCATAAACACGTCCTGAATATGATTGGCGTTACCTCTTAAGTTAATGTGTTTTAACTTATCCTATCAAAAATCCATTACAGTAGTCGATAACCTAAGCACGATGAAACAAATCCATACATGTTCGCTTTTTATTGAGACTTCTGATATCGAGAGAGGAAGTTGCACTAGAATTTGGTACACACTCAGCTCAAAACAGTCTTGAACACATTAAACAACCGCATCTTATATCTTACCATTTTTTTAAAGTAAGTTATGTTTTCAGTCAATTGTGTTTTGGTTGAATTTGACTTCCACGTGTGACAGTTTGACTATAGCAGTAAGGTTTGGCATAGATGAAGCACTAGTAAACTTCCACTAATTCTCACGACCCTGTACAATCAAAGCCAGTTGGCACTTTATCAACACTTCCGTTTTCTTTTCTTTTTCTGAAACGATGTCTTGAAATGTCTCTCTCAACTTAAACCTGCTGATTGGGAATAATGCACGCTGACCATTGTGATGCCTAGTTTTCATTTAAGTTAACTACCTCGTTAGCATTCGTCACCAAGGAACAGGCAAAATAACTAAGCAAAGCTGCGTGGTCATCGAGTCGTCCTCGAGTCGTCGGCTAGGACGCCAGCTTTAATTCCACGACTGGCCAAAGTACATACGGACTTTAAAAAAATTAATGTAAAAGTCGTCTGAAGTTGAGAAAAAGTTGCAGGGCTTCAAAGAACACTACGGAAATGAGTGGGTTACCAGTTGATGTATTTCTTCCTAAACGGCCAAAACTGGTGCAAACGGGTGTTTTTTTTTTCTATTGTTCACTAAAAACCAGTACAACCGATTCCTGAATTTTCATGTCGTCCAGAAAAATTTTGATCTCCATCTTGAAAAACGATTCGTTTTTTAGCGTATGAAACCTGTTTAAAAATCTGCGATACTTCAGAATCTTAGGAGGTATTCTGTGAGTCTCTTAGCAATCAATGGAAATTTTGAATACTTTTGATTAAACAGGATAGAAAGCCAACTCGGCTCGAAAAGTGGTAAATAAATAAAGATGCAAACTTATTTCCGTTGCCTTTTGGACTTACGTGTCCCATTATATGTGCCAGGAAAGAGCAACAATATTGCTGCTATATATCCAGGAATCCCATTTCCTTAGCCTTCATTGGTGAAAAAGATTCCAAGCTCGAAAATTCAAGATTGCTTACTACACAACTGAAAGACCCAGAATTGACGTTAATTCCTAACTTCATGGAGCAATGTTCATCTTTTCCGGACTCTAAACTGGGAAGAAGAGCTAGGAAGTCAGCTCTAAATGAAGGATGGACTTATTGGGAAGAAGTTTTCTGATGATCTTGGAAAGGTAAAATTACGGTCATCGTAGTTCCAAAAGAATATTCCTACCTGAGTGGGAATTGAACCCTCGACCTTTGAGACACCCGGCCGAAGCTCAACCGCCAAGCCATACTAACACGCCAAGCAATCTGGCTGTGTCAGTGTAGCTTAGCGGTAGAGCTTCGGCCTTTGGCCTCAATTTTCGCTCAGGCAGTCTGACATTTAAGTCCAAAGGACAACGGAAATAGGTGTGCATCTGTTGACAAATTACGTTGGAGGATCTCTATACCAACATGGCCTGTAATGAAATGCTCATGACACAAAGCAATCAACCTTGCACTATCTATGGTATAAGTGGAGGATGAGCTCCCTTCTCTGTCCAATACAGTTTCTTTGCTGTATGAATGAATTTATTATTTATTATTATTATTATCTTCTTTTGGAACTGTGGTGACGAATCTTACATATCCAAGATTATCAGGAAAATGCTTCCCAATAAGTCCATCGTTCATTACAGCATGTAAAGCTGACCTCCTAGCGCTTCTTCCCAGTTTAAAGTCCAGAAAAGATGAACATTGCTCCATGAAGTTACGAATTAAAAGTCAATTCTGGGTCTTTCAGTTGTGAAGTAAGCAATCTTGAATTTTCGAGCTCGGAATCTCTTTCACCAATGAAGGCTACAGAAATGGGGTTTCTGAATAGGTAGCAGTAATATTGTTGCTCTTTCCTGGGACATAATGGCCTATCTTGAACTTAAAACCTCTTCTGTAAGCTCAGTAACCATCTTGTTAGCCGATCTGTTACGAGTTTTTAAGCCACTCCAAACTCATGATCAGAAACGACTGTAAATTCAGCACCTTCTAAATAATAGTGAAAATGTTCCAAATCACGGCTAAACATTATAATTCCGTAATTGAGTAGGCTTTTTCGTGTTTTTTTCAAAGCTCTACTGGCGTACTGAATAACCACGGACTGTTTTTCAAACACCAATCAATCGCTACTTTGCTAGCATCCCAGTGTAAAAAGACTGGTTCTTCAAAATTTGGTTGCTGCAAAATGGGTGGTGAGATCAAACAGTCTTTAATCTTCTGAAATGCATTACTGCATTCGAGTTATAGTTAACATTCAGTTAACATTTAGAAGACCCATTACTGCATCATGCCTCGTTTCAAAATCATGCACTTTTTAACAAGCAGATTTCATTCATTATCACGCAGTACAATGTTCCCAAAAACATTAATTTCCAGCTAAAACACAATTTCGGTGTAATTAGTACTATCCCTAAATATTATCGTTAAGTATTTATCATTGGAAAGTAATTCTTTAATTTGTGTTCAGTGGTGAAGTTATTTCTCCTCAAGACGTGTGCATTCCGTGTATTATACGTATGGCAGGGCTAAAAAGTGTGGGCCACAACTCACTGGGGTTGTAAAGAAGTGGGTCTGCTTCGGGCAGCTAATAACCATCAGCATAATTGGATTTAAGATGAATTATTACTAAAAACGGCTTCCCATTCAGAACTGAATGGCCATCGATAATGAACTACGGTTGAAGTTAAAATAAATATTAAACCACGCTTAGTGCAATTGTCTGACAAACCCTTCGACTGAGAAAAAGTGAATAATATGACTTTGTAGCCCATGTAGGCTACGTAATAATAAATTCGCATTCGAAGTATGTGTGGGTTGTGGATTACATTTGTCAGTCTATTTTACAAATCGAAAACAGTTATGAACATTGATGTTTAGGAGAGGCGACGCTTTTCTGTTAGTTAATATTAAGTATGTTTTAGTCATTTATGGTGAGTGGGATCACGACCGGGGCAATTGTCTTGAGAGCATCCTGTTTGCTTTTGTGCATAAGCAGTTTCTACGAAGAATGACTATTGCCAACCCGAATTAGATGTATCCATCCACCACCAATTAAAGTAGCACTTTCTCCGATTGAAAGTAGGCAGAATCTGGCAACATCTAGCACTATCTGGTACTATCTAGCACTTGCTTGCATCAAACGAAGAAATGCATAACGGCATTTCTTTTAACGAAACAAGCAAACCACGACATCCTTAATTATTGAATGACAATTTGGCACGTCCTCGTGCACCTCGGAGCAAGCTGTAAAGGTTAACAATATCACCGCCGCTAGATGGCGCCATGGTATTTTCATTCGCTTTACAATCGGTGATAGTGCCACTTTAATACAGACAGGAGTGAATGAATGTCACTTTAATAAAGACAGGAGTGAATAAATGTCACGTTAATAAAGACAGGAGTGAATAAATGTCGCTTTAATAAAGACAGGAGTGAATAAACGGCACTTTAATAAAGACAGGAGTGAATGAATGCCACTTAAATAAAGACAGGAATGAATGAATGTCACTTTAATAAAGACAGGAGTGAATGAATGTCATTTTAATAAAGACAGGAGTGAATAAATGTCATTTTAATAAAGATAGGAGTGAATAAATGTCATTTTAATAAAGACAGGACTGAATAAATGTCACTTTAATAAAGACAGGAGTGAATAAACGTCACTTTAATAAAGACAGGAGTGAATGAATGTCACTTAAATAAAGACAGGAATGAATGAATGTCACTTTAATAAAGACAGGAGTGAATGAATGTCATTTTAATAAAGACAGGAGTGAATAAATATCACTTTAATAAATACAGTAGTGAATAAGCGTCACTTTAATAAAGACAGGAGTGAATGAATATCACTTTAATAAAGACAGGAGTGAATGAATGTCATTTTAATAAAGACAGGAGTGAATAAATGTCATTTTAATAAAGACAGGAGTGAATAAATGTCATTTTAATAAAGACAGGAGTGAATAAATATCACTTTAATAAATACAGTAGTGAATAAATGCCACACACGTCTGCTGGCCTGCGAGTAACCATGTTGTA
This sequence comes from Lithobius niger, assembly GCA_023313725.1. Lineage (NCBI taxonomy): Eukaryota > Metazoa > Arthropoda > Chilopoda > Lithobiomorpha > Lithobiidae > Lithobius > Lithobius niger. Next base: position 26,875 of record JAHWFP010108585.1, read on the forward strand.
AAATCTCGCTTTGTATTCTACCATTTGCAGAAGGCCGTCTGAGAGAGAAGCAGCCGGTGTCACCTCCTGGCTCCTAACCAGTTGATTTAACATGGCTAAAATCTCATTTTACCAAAGCAGTGCTAAGGAACCGGTATAAAAGTCGGGAGGCAAGCCACGCAATTTCTACTCCAGTCGGCCTTGGCTCGAGAAACAAAGGACCTTCCTCGTTTTAAAATCGTTTAAACGTTAGTTCTTGCGAATTGACATACGCTTGGAAAATTCATAGCACAAGGAATATTTTACATACATATTTGTTAGGTAAAACCTTACACAGCATAATTTTTATCGTATCGTTTCTACAAAGGTGAAAATGGACACTAGTTCGACAACTGACCGCTTGGGGTCAGGACTGAGTATGAACGGTGGAACAAAAGGTAGAATTGTTTTGAAAACTCCTTCTTCATACCACTCCTGATAAACTATAAATCACACCGTAACAGCTTAACAGTCAGTGTTTAACACAGCCTATGTGCAATAGAAGATACGCTATTCTGGGTACGAAATAGAAATGACAACTGGAACTTGGAAGTATCTAGCAGGAGCTTTTCTAGCCCGGTAGAGTTGCTAGATTTCCGGCTAGTAAGCTCAGGGCTGCCACCAATGTGAAAAAATATGAAAAAAAATGTGAATTCTGCCCTCTCCAATCAAAGTGTGAAAAAATGTGAATTTTTTTGGATTTTGAAGAAAAAAAAATTACAGTGTGCCACGAATACTAAATATAATAATGCCGCGAACGCCATTTTACACGGTGCTCAGAAGTTAAGCGAAGAAACAGTAAAAAAAAAACAGTTGGAAACTTCTAGGTAGCTTCTAGGCCTGCCTAAAAAAAAAAATATGATGTAAATTAGGCGTATGGCTAAGAACAAAAACAAAGGTGAAAAAGAACAAAAATAAAGGTGAAAAACTAATAGTCTCTGCTGTGAAAATTATGAAACGTTTGGGAAGGCCAGGTATTAGAACGTGAAAATTTTAATAAAATGTGTGCGAAAAATTGTGAAAAAAATAAAAATGTGTGAAGTGAAATTTTGTGAAAAACTGGCGCACCCCGGTGGCAGCCCTGAACGCCGGATATTGGTGGGTTCGAACCCCAGTCGGGTTAGTTGTATTTTCTTTCCTTCTCAGACCGATTCATTTCACAAGACTGGTCTTTTATGCTGACTGTCTGCTTCGTTAGGCACATAAAACACATTTTAATGCGAGGCGCTGGACGAAAGTATAACTGGAAAATCGTCTAATGGGTTAATTGTCTAATATCTGCACAAATGAAAAATCTGGAAAAGTCATCTAAACAGAATATCGTATAATGGAAAATCATCGAAACGGAATATCGTATCTTCTTACATTATAAACCAAAGTCTCATAGCAGAAATGAAGCAACCGCAACGACGACCCCCAGAAGGGGAACAATGAAAACGTGCGAGTGTGTCAATTCTTTGGCTTGAAGTTAAACTGGGACGTTGTTGCCCTGAAAAGAAGTTGAAATTGGAACATTGTTGCCTCGACTAACAATTATCCTTCAACTAAACACCGTGGTAATCTCAAGGGCAAGTATTACATGACGTAATGCACACTTCTTTTTCACACGGTACGCATCGCTTAAGCCACAACGAAAGACTGGGAGTGGGGGGCGGGGAATTAAGCTGTTACCATTAAGAATACGCATTAACTCAACCTAAAAGAGAATTTCTGGGGGTGTTTGCTATTAATTCAAATAACCATCCACATTCAACTACGTATAGCAAAGAGGAAGAAGGGGGAGGGGGGATTGAGGAAGAAGGGAAGGAAACCAAGAGGAGAGGAAGAGGACGGGATAAAAAGAGGAGGGGAGAGGGAGGGAGAGGATTAACGGAAAGGGAGAGTGTTACACAAACAAAAATCGACTGGTGCAGTGAACGATCAGGCAGCACCGAGCAAATACTGGGAATCAACCACGGGTCAAACAAATCCCCCGGCGAATAGAATAGAAGCCGGGTACGATTCTAGTAATGGATAATCATATAATGGTTAAACGTCTAACTGGACAATAATATATCTGCGGTTTCTGATGTTATGTGTATAGCCGCAGTGAGTGCAGCAGGGCGAGCAAGGCAGGGACAATAAACGATTTTCCATTATAGGAATTTCCTTGTTAGACGATTTTCCATTTACGAGTTTCCTGTTCGACGATTTTCCGTTATACGAATTTCGTGTTAAACGACTTTCCATTATACTGTTGTACGGTATACGTTCTTCCAATTATGCGATTTTCCAGTTAGACGATAACCCTTCGCCTCACCCGCGAGCACTGGACGTTAGATTCGATAGGCATCTTGGTCCCGGCTGTACAGACCCGGGTTCGAACCTGGTTAAGGTAAGTGTATATGTACGGGTAATTTCTCCGGTTGTTTCCCACTCGTTGTACGAGGGTTGTCTCTAGGTGCTCCGGTTTCCTCCCTCCTGCGATAAAAAAAATAACTAACACGATGGTGGTTCCTTCCACTTAGCATCTGCCGCTGAGCCATTCAAAAAGCTCTAAGCTTACTGGCCAACGCCTTCTATTCTATTCTAAATTTAAAAAAATCTGGAAAATCATCCAGTCGGATCGTATAATGGATAATCGTCTAACTGGACAAAAAAAGGGCTACCGTTTTGGGGCATCGGACGAAAGTCTTAACTTGAAAATCGTGTAATAGGATAATTGTCTAATATCTGCCTAAATAAAAAATCTGGAAAATCATCTAAACGGAATATCGTATAATGGATATTGGAAAATCGTGTAATAGATAAACGTCTAACTGGACAATAATGTAGCTGCGGTTTCTGATATCATATACAAATATTAGACGATTTTCCATTATACGAATTTCGTGTTAGACCATTTCCCCTTGTATTGTTATTGTATACGTTCTTCCAATTATGTGGATTTTTCCAGTTAGACGATTACCTCTCGCCCTGCAGTTTCTGATGTTATATGTATAGCCCCAGCTAGCCGCAGCACAGTCAAGGCAGGGACGTTAGACGATTTTCCATTATACGATTTTCGTGTTTTATTGTTTTATTGTTTCGTGATTTTCGTGTTATATTGTTATACTGTGTATGGATTTCCAATGCGATTTTCCAGTTAGACGATCATCCCCCCGCCCCTTTAATGGATACACCGTTAATTGAGCTCTACACCTTCCCCAATCCGTTGATGTTTTTTAATAAACTTTTACTATTTTCTGATTCAGATCCGCAAGTTAGTGGGAGCAATGGTTGCTTGTGCTTCAGGACGTTTAGAATTGGATGAAGTCCATTATATGCTTAGCAATCCAAATGTCGATAACTGGCTGAGCAAAGTGAGTCTTGCTCCACCTCACGGACTTTATTTGAAAAACGTCATTTATGATGAAAAAGGTAAGGCTTTATTCAAAACAATTTTACCTCTAGTTTTTAAACAAAACCTTCAGCTAACTATGTGTTTAGAACAGGGTTACCACATGTACTGTTTTATGCTTTTTTGTGTGCTTTTTTTTCTAATTGCCGAGAAAATTCTTTTCTCGAGCTTTTGTAAAGCCTTTTGGCTTTTTTTTCGCTTTTAATAGATAATTTTTCAAATTTGTTCTATGGAATTTTTAAACCTTAAAATTTCTAATAGTCAAAGAGTTTTATAAAGTGAAAATGGATACCACGTTTCTGGATCAAAAGTCCCATCCTGTCTGGAAAAGTGGGTCAAATTTCTTTTTGCTTTGCCACCTCCTACCCTAGGTAGATTGGGGCCCTGATACAAACCGATGCTCCCCACAATGTGTTAAGCTTGTAGCACACTGCTCCATTCCGTTCCGACACGTCACGTCACGTCGCGTCACAGGCCGTCAAATTTCTGTTTGGATTAAAATCATGTAAATTTGAGGAGCCGCGTATACTGCTCCGTCCTGTTCCGTGACGACCCGTTGGTTGACGGACGGAATTGTCGAGGCAGAATCCTTTTAGCTAAACTGATCGCACCGGAGAAGTGCACTCACCTGCCGGTTGTCGGCGGCCGTCGTCGTCCGTCCCGTGCCTCCTCACAACACCTTTCCCTACTAAATAAGGTTGGGAACCTATTTCATTTGCCTTCTGGGCTTAAATGTTAATATGCCCGAGCATAAAGAATTAATACCTAATTTAGTACGACTGTCTATTTAATTAACTACTTAAGGTCACTACAAGTTCTTCTTCATTTGCATTGCCAATTTAGGAGTGATCAAATTTAAAAGCTCAGCAGAGCCGACTGAAACGTTTTGCGACAGAAGCAATATTGCGCTGCACCAACCATTGCCTTCAGTCGTCGTAGTGTACTACAAGCTAAACTCCGGCGTTGCAAGTAAACGAGTCGCTTCAACATTTTTTTTTCTACCACACTAGTTTATGAGAAGAAAAAAACTAATCTAGCTTTATTCATTGTCATTCAGTAATTTCTGTTAAAACTAGGGCGTCATCAGTTTCACTATCCACAAAATGGAGCGAAGCGATTGCTTTGGAGACAGCGTTGTGGCTCATCTTTTCGGTTGCATCATCGCGTCTTGTGTTTTTGTCCATTTGCTTTCGTAGCGTATTGCTGGATGGCGTTGATGGCGGTGGATGGCGACGAACCGTTGTCCGACTTTGGTTTTTCAGCAGATAAAGCACAATTCGAAGAATTTTTGTTGGAAGGCATTAAATTTTGAGTCCAGTTGATAATTAATGCTGGCAGAAATTTGAGTGCCCATTAAATCCATCTTGTTATTTACTAACGATGCAGCAGATTTTTGCTCTTCGGAAACTACTGGTGAGCTTTTAGGTGAGCAGCTCACATCACCTGTGCATTTTGTCACCTTGATTATTCCAAAACAACATATCCGATTTTAAATTTCTTTCTTAAAAATCACCTCGGGGTGTACCGCTATCAATGTCCAAAATCTGGTGTTAATTGATGCAGTGGTTATTTCGTGATGCGGATAACAAAGCTTGCATTCCACGTCAATTCGTTATAAAAATAACACCAAAAAGTGCCGCACATATTCACTTAACGGTCAATAACATTGTCCAGCTACACCACTCAAGAGTTTCATCAGGCCTTTGCTGTTATTGGAGTACAGCAACACAAGTTAAAAGGTGTTAGTTTTCTGAACATCCAAAGGTCAGCATTCCCTAGATTGGCGTACTTAGTGGGTAGAGATTTGTGCGAGCGATTTAACATACCGTGGAGCGACATGATGACGTGCTGCCCAATAAATACCAGAGGCTGCAAAAGCGGTAAATTCAAATTCGAAAGTGGTTGGAACAGACGACTATGTAAAAAATGTAATAAGTAGTCCAATAACAGAAGAAGGCTGATGAAGATATTTGAGTGGTGTTGAAAATTAGCTGTATAGTGTTGGTGTCCGTTATGTGAATATATGCGCCATTTTTTGGCGTTATTTTTATAACGAATTGACGAGGTGTTGAATTTCGCAGTATGTTGTACAGCGATGTATTTCGGAAAGCTTGCATTGAAGTGGATTCATAAACGGAAAATAAAGTT
>JAHWFP010108585.1:32519-46833 GCA_023313725.1 Lithobius niger
TTTGTTGCTTTGTTTTTAGATTTCCAAAACCCACCTTCAGATTTGTCTCTCCAGTCTGAAGGAACTCAGATTGAATCGATGGAAGAAAAAAGGCTTGCAAGTTGATGTATTATTTGTGTGCTGGCGTCTTTGACTTATCCTCGAAATGAATTGCCGTGCAAGTTAACTTAAAAATTGTGACCAATTCAAGGTAGCCTACCGTAATAGTGAGAATGTGCAGATTCACAGAATTCAAGCCTGCTAGCAGCAATTAGTGGAACAATGCCTGCAGAATCATCGTCATTAAATGATTCGATCTTTAATTGTTGCTCAGGAATTTTTATGGCAGACAATAAAATATTTTTTCAGGTTTAGAAAATTAAACAAAAGTGATGTTTTGTAGCAGTGGTGCATCCAGAAATTTTGTTTGGAGGGGGCAAAAAAAAATGGGTCCGAAAGCAAACACATTTTTAACAATGTCAATGATTTTTCATGCTTAAAGAAGCTTAATTTGAGAAATTTTCTCAATGGCAGCTCATTCCGTACTTCTTTGTTCAGCTAAAATGCAAATAGCGTTTCACACCTTGGGACGGGCAGGGTTGAGAAGAGGAAACACTGGTTAGGAGAACGAATTTGTTTTGTTGAGAACATTGAAATATAAACCAATATTACCCTTCTTGACTAGAAAAAGACTTCTGGTGTCAGTAGAAAAAAAAAATGGAAGTGTTTGCGAGTGCTCAGTTTACTATTAATGTCAAGTCTTGGGAGGGGCAAGTGCCCCTTCCCCCCTCCCCCCCCCTCCCCTGGGTGTGCCACTGATTTGTAGTTACACTCATGAGAAATACTCCTATTTTTAGTTGGTGAAAAGAGGCAATATTTACAGAAACGTTCGAAAAACTAGTAGCACCATTTAGTGATGGAATTTACATACTAATTAAAGTGCATTTTTAAAATATAAGACCTACAGTTCGTCAGTTCAATCAAGTGAAGATGCTGCTCGCTTTCGGATCGTTTCGTAAATGTTACTTCTCAGTGGCGTAACTAGTGGGGGGGGGGGGCGCAAAGGGGCGATTCGCCCCCTCTGTGATATTTTGAAAGCTTATTCGGCACATTGGCCAAGTCACTTTTTTCATAGCTGAAAAATTATTTACCGACAGATGGCTGCATTTTCAGGTCAAAGACGCAGCTTTCATCTTTGCTAATTTATACTTCTACTGTTTCTCCTTTAAATCACTAAAGTAACCCGGTAACAAATGGAGAAATACGAAAATCAGTTAAGATAAACAAAAAGAATTACTAACTCCATATTTTGCTTAAAATTCTCAACATTTCTAACAAAGTATCAGTGTTTAAAAAATGAGTATCTAGTATGAAAAACTGAAAGATTTACATTGCACAATATTTTTATGCGTATAATGCAGTCAGCAAAACTGGTTTTATAAAAATGTTTCCAACGGCACTTTACAAGGCCAGAAAATGCCGGAAAATAGCAAAATTGCATCAGCTTCGGGGCTCTTATTCGGTTCTCCCTGCACAACATTTGGCTAAATGCCTAGTGTTGCCCCCTCAGTACAAAACCCTAAGTTACGCCACTGTTACCTCTTACAGACGTTATAAAATAGTTTCAAGTGTACACAGGTAAGGACAAGAAATCAACTCGCTTGTAAAGAATACTAGAGGAAGCCCGTGCTACGCACGGGTGGTGTTTGATGCACCGTTAAAAACACTGGGACGATTTCCTTCCTCATGTGTTTGTTACGGAATGCGTGTATCCCGTCTATGTGTTTTTGCGTACCCTGGCTAGGAAAGGGTGTTTTTCGTTTGCTTCACTCCCTCATTTAGCGTATCCCTTGTTCCGGAGTCCATACACTTACATTACATATGATTCTTTCCTGCAAAAATGGTTGGAATACGCGTTAAATAAATAAATACGCCTTTGTGCATGTGACATAATAAATCCGCCTTTGTACACCGGAAAGAAATAAATAGGCATTGGAGACATTGTAAGGTAGGATTAAACAAACGAAGCTTCAACAATCAGCAAGAGGGCGAGCAGGCTCATTCTACCGACGGTAGCAAAGAAAAAGGGCGAGCGACCGACAATGAAAGCGGATATGTGCTCTATCAATTACTTGCGCCCGTCTTGTGGCGGCCGTTTTGTGGCCGTCTCGTTGCCGTCCATCCTACGCGACAACTCGACAGCAAGTGGGCGAGCGGGCTCATCTAACAATGAAGACGGATATGTGCTCTATCAATTACTTGCGGCCGTCTTGTGGCCGTCTCGTTGCCGTCCATCCTACGCGACAACTCGATTTTATTAATAAAGATTCTTATATTTTTAGGTTCGTATTTTGTATTGGCACGGGTTTCTAAAACAAAAACAAACACACAAAAAAGAGAAACGATAGACAACCAAACTCGACAAATCCTGTCCGTCAGCCAACGGGTCGTCATGGAACTGGACGGAGCAGTATGTGCGCCTCCTCTAATTTAAATGCTTTTAATCCAAGCAGAAATTTGACGGCCTGTGACGTGAAGTAACGGAACGGAGTAGTTTGCGACAAGCTTAAGCCACGGCCATCAGCTTGGCAATGGTTTGGTTCTGGTGTTGGGAACCAAAGAAAATCTTCTCCCAGCCAGTCATGGTTATAGCTCGTAAGAGCCTAACTATATCTAGGTATCTCCCCAAAACAAAACTTGTTAAGAATTCCAGCCAAACTTTCGCCCGTTTAGTCGTGTCATCTTTCGGCAAGTTAATCCCACCAAGTTCGAAGATTAAATGAAAAATGTGAAAATTACTTAACTGTAGACAATTTTCAATTATTTTATTAAACGTTTGAAGTTTTAGTCAGTGGGATTAACTTGGGCACCCCCTTACCTCTGCTTTACCTCGGCTTCCTGTTACATATTGGGGATAAGATAAACGGGGTAGGGAGGATAAACTGGATATGAGCAAAAAATTGCTCAGATAATTCGATGAGAATGAAGTACTTCATGGAAAATTGGGTATGACTGAAGAACTACTGTCCTCCGCGCCCCCACCCCTTACACTACTATCTTCTTCAAAATGTTCAGTATGGTTCAAAATTGAACCGCTTCTGTACTACGACTATATTAATTTACTTCAAATGATTGTCTGAAACACAAATCGAAATTAGTAAAAAAAAAAAAAATCAAATTTGTGAAATTCTTATTCGATGCATTTTCCATATGGTGAGCTCATACTAACGCTTTTTATCTTATCTGTCACCATACTAACGCTAGTCTGAGCCTCTTACGGCATAACTCGGAACTAACGGGAAGCAGGGCGACCAAAATGGGGTAAAAAGATAAGAATAGCAACAGAAAAAAGTGTCGCATTTCGGACATAAATGGGATCCAGTCAAGAATTTCAGCCTTCATTCATTCCCCCTTCCTACAATGTTGTCTTCGACGGGGCCAAGTCTTGACGTAGTGATAAATTGGAGTGGTTTTAAATGACGATCATTACAAGGATGGATAACTCTGTTTTTAAACTTCAACATTGTTTTTAGCACTCATTGTTCTACAATTTTTTTTTCTGCAATGATGTGCTGGCGTACAAAAAAAATATATATTGCTGTATATTCTTTATCACTTATTCATAAAAAACTAAAATTAAAACGTACGTACGCTTTCCCAATTTAATGTAGGTGCGGTTTGGTTGGTTAAAAGTCAATTGATTTCAACCATTTAACTGCCGTGTGGCCGTATAGCTACGGCTCGCATGACAATCGAAAAACAAAGAGTCCAAACGTGCGATGATCAAGCTATGGGAGGGGTCCACCCGGAGCATAGCGAGCAAGCACTGCCCTGTGCTTAGCGTCGTCGTCTCCAAACCAACTGAATGAGGAATCGAACTCAACGACTGACAGGGGCTCAAAAACAAACCGCAGTGAGTCAGCGTGGCCGTTACAGAGTTAAGACATAAGAATCCATAAACGTTGATATGCTACAGTCATGGAAAACCATATGTTGTAAGAAAATTCCGCTGGAAAGGTTGAACTTCTAAGTCGGTTTGGCGCCTGTTGCCAAGGTCCACCGTGATAATTCTTTTGGTGAAGCAGCCGGCGGCGAATCCTGGGTTCGAGTCCCACTTGGGCCAAATGTCTCTTCTTTCTTCTCAGATTACCCAATCTTGGTATTCTCACAAGGCCAGTCTTTAATATTGATTGTTGGCTTCGTGAAAAGGAGTAAATCGTAATTTTGTCATCCTTGTGTTATGAGTACAATAAAATGTCATTCAGTTGGTGCAGGCCAAATCATGATCTTTGCAGACAGTCATGACTTAATCTTATGAACTTTTTATGAAAAAATAATATACACACCATCGCAAGGGTAGCCATGGATATAAAATGTACTTGGCCCTATACGACCCACAACATGACGTCACATGCTACAGTCTGACGTGAATAATTAAGTAAAAGATGTCCGTGAGAAATAGGCGATTAACCGGTGATAATTGCTCATTTGCGAGAAATGGGGCAGTCCAATGTCAAGGGGTAGGGGAAATCTTACGAGTGCATAGCACGAGTGATTTTTCCCTTACCTCAAGACATTGGTCTTCCCCGTTTTGAGCAAATGAGCAATTATCGCCAGTTATGCGCCTATTTCTCACGGATATATATTTTAATGGTAAGGTGTGACGTCAAGCTAACGTATCAACTTATTTCAGTTTAAAAAAATTATTATTTGTAAATTCTGTTTGTCACTTATAATGAATTTAAGAATTTTTTTGTAGGACCGATGTAAATTCCTGAACAGAAACTTCTGGTGTAGAAACTTGCTGTCTATAGGAAAGTAACAGCTAAGGAAAAATGTCCTTTTCTACTTTAATTGCTAAACAAGATTGGAGTATAAAATGTATTAAGGGCTTGAGTCATAGGTTTTTGTGTATTACAATGTGTAAGTAGCCTAGTTTTCGTACCGTTGGGACAAAAGGTTGCCAGGTTAGGCTTAGCTTGCAACAATTTTTTTCCGTGTTGGTATGAAAAATGGTGCCATTCGCAAATGTGCCCGTTTATGCTGGTTTTGCAAAGAGTTGTGCTTGTTGAATTTGTGTTGTGTAGTCATGAAATACGGTCATTAAATCACGTGGTGGAGCTGTCAGATGGTGGATTAGGGGTGTGTAGACCCCATAAAAGTTTTACATTATCAAAAAAGTGTGGGTTTTATCAAAAAAATGTGGTTTATCATGATTAGCCCACGGTGACGTATGTGGGTGTTCAGATTAACCGTATATAACGACTACACTTCTAGCATGGGGATGTGTTAGCGTGACGTCACCACCGTGCATTAAAGAACAGTAGGCACGTGTTGGGAGCAAAGGTCCTTCATAGTTAGTGTTGTTTAAAATTCAGATTGTCCTTAGATGCGTTTCAGGGCATCTGGGAAAACCGAGCCAGTTGTATCCAACTTATGACGTCACACTTTATTAACTCCTAATGCTGTAACTACGACAGTTTCAATAACTTATGTAGGCATCCGGGGCCGTAATATTTCAGACAACAGCGATTTAAGTCAGGTAACGACTGTATTGAAGTGTACATATTTGCATTGGCAATGACGCTTTCTTTTGTCATCAGTTTGGCCGTGTGGCCTCGTGTCTTGTAGCCTTACTAACATGCTTAAATTGATGATGCGTAAATCCTGTATTCGTTACGTTCAACAATGATTGCACACTTCTTTTGTACACTTTTAGAATTTTTCGTCTATTAGATTTCTTCCAGTACGACCAATCGACTATCTATTTATAGCAATGCTTCATACGCCTTGATGATGCCACGCCACCTTGGACGTGGCATTGTCCTTACACATTCCGTAAAATACCCTTTTTGTTTCTTAAAATTAAGAATATGTCCTTTAGTGCCGACGTTTTTAGTGCAAACCATAAAGGCTTAAAGAAGTACTAAAACGCTTCAAAATGCAAAAAAACAAGGGCCAAAAAATTAAACGAACTGGGCCAAAAAAAAGGTGAAAAGACGGAGCCAAAAAAGGTCCCCAGGAGGAAAAGTGTCCACTCAAACTTACTGTGTCCTTTTACTGTAAGTTGCCGCTGCCTTCTCGGGGGTCTATGCACGCTACACAGAGAAAAAGACCTAGGCCTAAGTTTTCAATATTTCTCCCAATAAGTGCTATGCCAATTGATTTTTCTAAAACTTAACAATCGTGAATGTTAAATTATACCAAGTAAAGTAAGATAACGTTTCTTTAAAAAAAAGTTATCGAAATTCAGAACATCTTTTTTTTAACCTGAGTTACCCCTTCCAGCATATGCAACAAATTCTAAGCCTAACCAATTCACACGAGCACCGACAGCCACGGGTCAACAAACTATTACGGTCCTTGCAGCACAATCCAAATCAGATATTTTACCTTCACTCGATGTGATCATCTTCTTACATTATAAAACCAAAGTCTCATCACAGAAACGAAGACAGCGACGACGACCACCGAAGAACCAACCCCTACAAATAAGGGCAGGTGTGTCAATTCTTTGGCTAGAATTTGAAACTGGTACGTTGTTGCCTTGAAAAGAAGTTGAAATTGGCACATTGTTGCCTCAACGAACAATTTGCTCTACGCGGTCATTCCAGTGGCAAGTCGTAAATGACGTCATGCACGAAGGACAGTTATTTTTCACACGGTACGCATCGCTCAAGCCACAGGGAGTCGGAATCGGGGGGGGGGGGGGGACGTGTTCGGCAAATCTCCGTGTGTTGAGCAGTGCGCCTGCCCTCTCTTGTCATTCTAATGCTACGAAATAAAGAGACTGGGAGGATCGGGGAGGAGGGGGCATTGCGTCTGTTACCATTTTGCCTATGATTAGCCATTAACTGAACATAAAAGAAAATTTTTTTTCGTTGTTTAAGATGGAAACCAAATCAGGTTTTGGGAGAAGATGGGAGGAAATGAGAACTAACAGGAATAAAAATTGCCTGTCGAAGTCAACGTTCAGGCAACACCGACCGAAAACTGGGAAACAACCACGAGCGAAACAAGATCCGGGCGAAGCCGGGTACGAATGCTGCACATCAAAACGACGACACATCAAGAACCAAAACAATGAAAACGGGCGAGTGTGTTAATTCTTTTGCCGGCAAAGATAATTTTTAGGGGGGTTGTTTGGGATGAACACCATATCAACTTTGTCCAAACCTCACAAAAGGGGGAGGAGCAGTATTAATTCAACCACCCATCAAAATTCAAGTACGTGTAGCAAAGAGGAGGAAGGGAAGGAAAGGGAGAGGTGAAGGACAGAATGGAATAAAAAGGGGACGGAGAGGATTGGAGGAAAGGGGGAATATTACACGAAGCAAAATTGCTTGTCGCAGTCAATGTTCAGCCAATACCGAGCAAAAACTGGAAAACAAAACCACAGGCGAAAGACAACCCCGGGCGAAGGCGGGTACGACTGCTGGTAAACTATTAAGTGGCTTCGTTCCGACATGCTCTAGCCTTTACCAAACAACATGTAACAGCTTCGATCCTCACGTGCTTAAAACAGTGCAGGGGTACACGCCAGTTTTAGTCCTCTTATTGCAACAATGACTCTTGGCTCACCATTTTAGAAGGGATCTCGGAATCAAGTTGGGTTAAGTTATTAAGTTAGACTCGAGTGTATGGCGGTATCGGTCACTTTGTAATCGAATAAAATCGGAGTTAACTTAATAAACTCTCGGGCTGCGCCTTCGGGAGAATTGTTGCTTCTCGATCGCTTTTAAAACAGCTTGCTAAGGTTCATTGTTGCAATAAGAAGCAATAACCATTACTTATACCACTCTACCATTGTTGTAGCCGTGCATTAACCATCAGTAACCAAACGGCTGCAACAATGAACCATTGTTTAAATTCTGGTGACAGCACGGCAGATAACCCAGTTTGTGCTCCGTAAAAACAAAACAAAGCGCACATCAGACGCTGGACACGGAGTGTAATGCCTTGGTAGTGAGCATGGAAAAGACGACTGGTGGTTTAAACGGTAACTAAAAAAAAAACCGAAAATTAAAAAAAGGATCGTACGCATGTCGACTAATTGTGTGGTGCTGTTGGCGTTATTGTAGGTTAGGTTACGCAACCTCGATTTGCAATAAGTAATTAGTTGGTATAATTGTTTTAAATTGTTACGCACCGTTGCAGCATCGTTTTCTATACGTCACACTAAACTGCAATTCAAATTCATTAGCCACCATCATTTACTAGTTCAAATTACATTTTTTATTGGCAGTCTTAAATCCAAACACGAAACCACATAACAGTACAAGTATCATGGAAGCGACCTTCTGTGCCTCATGTAAATGCTTCCATCCAAATTACAACCAACTCGTCTTTCTTTGCGACGCTTGATGCAGACCTTTCCGAAGTTAATTTAAACTAGGGCGGGGCCCCGCCACCCGGGGATGTGGCTGGTTTTCTTGAGCATTGTAGTGATTTCCCGTTTGCATGAAAATACTGTGAAATCCCGTTTGCATGAAAATACTGTGATTTCCCATTAGCAATAGGCCAGACTTTCATTGGATTTAATTAGATTCAGGGCTAAGAGACATAGAGGCCTAAATCCCGCTTGCATGAAAATATTGTGACTGGGAAAACATATGACGTCACCCGTTCTGTGCCTCTTTGTTGAAAACACAGTTTGAGTCATTACTTATACAGTACAGACAATTCCGTTTGGCAGACATTCCGCCTGGACGCACAAACAAAAGAAATAAGAATTAGTAGTGGGAATTTCGTCGATCTGGCGACACACACACAAACACAAATATAACAATCTTAGTTATATAAATTCTAACATTAGGCCAAAAGGGACGAAAGGCATGTATTTTTTCTATCGCCGTTATTCTACAAATCCTAACAAAGTTACTCCTCCACTGAAACAGTCGGTCGGAATGGTCCTCCGTCCGAAAACGAATCATTAGAAGACCTCACAGAATGGGGCGTCGGACGAAGGTATAACTGGAAAATCGTCTAATGGGATAATTGTCTAATATCTGCATGAATAAAAAATCTGGAAAATCGTCTAAACGGTATATCGCATAATGGAAAATCATCTAAATGGAATATCGTATAATCGATAAACGTCTAACTGGATAAAAGTCTGCGGTTTCTGATGTTATATGTATAGCCGCAGCAAGCGCGGCAGCACGAGCGAGGCAGGGACATTAGACGATTTTCCATTATACGAATTTTCTGGTAGACGGTTTTCCATTATATTGTTATACGGTATACGTTCTTCCAATTATGCAATTTTCCAGTTAGATGATTATCCCTCGCCCCCCACAGAATCTGTCACAGAGTCCTAATGAGGAGTCAGACCAAGAACTTTCCCTCAGTAATGAATCCGACTTAACAATCGAGAAAACAGATTCCTTAAATCTACAGTCAAGCAAAAAGTAACGCAACCGCTCTGAGTTAGCGTCAAAGTTGCAGCTTATCCTCTGAAGGTTGCCTGTAGCAACACTACTTTCTATTCACTTAAATGTGTCTATTTTAACGCCGTAAGGGCCTTATGAATGAAATGGATGAATTACACACATCATTGGTACTTCACCGGGGGGGCCCCCCCCCTTCTCCCGACATCAAGGGTGTTACTGAAACATCCATTACACCTAAATACTGAGGGATTATTATAATTTTCCTGGTTTCTCGGTGACCGCCTTGTTAAACCCCTTCGTATTGTTCTGCCAAGCCGTATTCACTCGCTCCGAAATCCATTCAAGTTTCCATCCTCCATAGATAAGTCTCGTGATCAAAACGTGCTGCGCCATCTGTACGATGCGATGTGTCAGCACTATTAGTTCCGGACAAATCCTAAACTGAAAGTGAAACCAAGCCATTGCTGGTAATGTACAGGAGACAGATGCTGGTCCCTAGGCTCAAACGTCACTTCCGCTTGTGTCCACAGTTGGTGGTCTCGTGGCAAAATTGAGAAACTAGCGCATCTGTTACGGAGTTTGAACGTGTTGCTTCAGCGGCAAGTCTAGTAAATGAGTTGTCCCGTAACGAAGTGGAGTTATTAAAGACGCCGGTTCACCATTTCGATAGTGTTGCCCATATTCTAAACGCAGCATCCACGTTCCAGATTCTCAATCATCCAATAGGCTGATATGGGTCACGTGATTTCGTTTAAGTTATGAAAATTCGCGGCGCTGCATCGAAGTGTTGTTTCTTTCTTTCATTTACCGCTATTTTCTTTATATTGCTCGAAGATTCTACGGTGCTGCGTCAAGGAGTTGAAAAGGTGAAAAGGCACCTTAAATCCAAGGTTCTACAAATTGATTCTCATATTCCAGCTTACGTTTTTGACATCACAACTCATCCATCAGGTGAATGGGAAGTGCTATGGTTCAGTACTGAGTGTACTCCTGGTAACCAACTGGCTATCAGGTGCTACTACAGAATTCCTAGCATTGCGATGCTCCTGCCCACCGGCCTACTTTGCTCACCCACTTTTATAGATCTGTCATTGCAAAGACTAGGGCTTGGTTAAACCCCTTCGTATTGTTCTGCCAAGCCCTATTCACACGCTCCGAAATCCACTCAAGTTTCCATCCTCCATCGATAAGTCTCGCGATCAAAACATGCTGCACCATCTGTAGGACGCGATGTGTCAGCACTACTACTTCCGGACATATCCTAAACTGAAAGTGAAACCAAGCCATTGCTTAATGGCTTCCAGCCATTTAATTTCCATTGGGGATTTCAATTTTCCTGAAGATGACTGTTCCCTTCCAGGCACATCAGAAATCATCAGCCGTGCTTCTTTGGAATTCGTTGAATTTTAACAAAACATTCATGCTACACGGCATGTCAGTCGGTCAATGCGATATTGTTTTAGGCAAAACCTCAGCCTTCTTCACATCTAGCGAAATGTCTACTTCTACCATTCATCACAGTGCTCCGTTGTGTACTTTCGTTTCACATCGAAATCTCGCTAACAAAAAACAAAAAACTTTCCATTATGTAAAAGTATAACTTTCAGATTGCTGCCTATGTACTTTTAAATAACATCATCATTTCTGTCATTGACTGGGTTGAGGAATTTCAAGACCGAGATGTCAGGATTTCCTCCCAGAAGTCATCAGCACTTTCGTTCCACTCTTTATGGGAAAATCTTCCGACAGACCTCCCAGAGTCCGTTTGTTAGTTAACCACAAGAAAAGTGCCTACTTGGCCTTCAAGAGAAACTCATACCTCTAGTTATTTTGCCAAGTATACTTCTGCGAAGAAAAAGGGTCAAATTCTGTTAGACAAGCTAAACAAGTTTTTTTTTTAAATCACATTTCTGAAGCCAAGAAAGAACCTAAACTTCTTTACTCTTATTTAAACAGAGACAGAAAAACAAAACCTGTGAATTTTTGAAACCCGCAGACGTCATCTTCTTCATATTGCCACTGAGCTTAAAGGGGGATTACCACCAAATCACAAGCTGCAGCATCAATAGTCATTTGCCGCTGTCTATTTCTGTAGCCCCTACTTTTAACAGGCGAAGGAATACACAAATAATTTTTTTACACAACAAACAAGCCACGTGCCTCTTAATTATTGAGTGTAAAGTTGGGGCGCCCACGTGCACCAGGAAGCAAGCGGTAAAATTAAGCCGAACGACATCATGGGCGCTTTTTTCTATATATCGACCGATCTGAAACGCAGATTTGAACCGATACATGGGCGCCATCTAGTGACAGTGGTATCGTTAACCTTGACCGCTTGCTCCCTGGTGCACGTACACGCACCAACTTTACACTCAATAATTAAGGAGTCACGTACGTGGCTTGTTGTTGTGTAAAAGGAAATTCTTTGGGCATTCCTTCACTTGTTGAAATCAAGTGCTATACATAGAACTAAAAAATGGTAGACGGTGCTAAATGCAGCCTGTCATACGATAAATAGGCACCTTTAACACCTATTTTCAGAGAATCGTGCCTGATTCTTCTATGTCTGTTCCAGTTTGCACTGAGAATTTTATTTGAATTGCTTCGACAACTTTCAGCTATAATTTGAACTCCAATTCCAAGGAACAAGGACTGTGTTTACTCAGTGGTTATGTCGGAAAGTGAACGCAGTTTGTGTTTGAAATGTTTAATGTTTGTGTGCGTGTGTATGTTTGTGTGTACTTAATTTATGCATTATACTGGCTTTTTATACACTTGTCTGTGTTTGTTGTTTTATATTTTAAGTATGTTTCCTGTGAGTGGCTACGTGTGTATTTTGTGTGTGTTTATAATTTGTGAAACAAGCAAATTCCCGGTTAAGACATTTCTTATGCCTGTGTTTGTTGGTTACTGTTTTAGGTCTAGTTCGTGTGAGTAATAATTACGTGTTATTTTCTGTATGTATATTTATACTTTCAATTTTGTAGGCGTTTGCTGTTTATGGCGTCTGTTTTGCATGTGATTGTGGGTTTATGTTTTTGTTCTGTTTGATGTGCGTGTATATGTTGCATTTTGTGTGTGTATTTTTTTGGTGTGAAATGTCCAACCATTTTGATTGTTTAATTAGTGATATATTCGTGTGCATGGAATCTGGCATGTCACAATCCTTGTTCCCTGGAATTGAGTTCAAATTATAGTTTCGAGTGATCTCTAATCCGTTTTTATTCGTGTACCTTCACAGCTGTGAGTCTGGAACAGGGTAGAAGAATGTATAGGTAGTGCCACTCTTTCTCTCACATCGGTAAACATTTTGGACCAAAGATGTGCCTGCTTTCAACGATTTACCGCCAGAGGGCGCTGTCGTGAAGTAACAGGAAGCGCAAAGCATCATGGGGATCAAAACTATTTAGCGTCACTAAAACAAATTGATCACGATAAGAATACAAAATTAATCGACTTAAAATATATCGTAATTCAGATTAGGACATTAAAATAATTTTAAGAAAGATCAGAACTGGCTGATCAAGTTTTATGTTTAAAAACCAACATTCAATTTTAAAACGGTTTGTCGTTAAGAGTAGAGCTAATTATCACGTACGGTTTTGTGTTCGGAGAACGTTCGAGATCCTCATCGGCCGTTCAGGCTGAAGCTTCTTCCGTGGTTTATGCTTAATATTGTAACGAACTGTATACAGTTTGAATCGAACACAGAATAGGTTCATCAACTTCGAATGTTGCCCACGCACAAGTATTTCGTCGTTTCCGCAGGTATTGTCGCTATTATCATGGTTACCATGGCAACGATGCCGCCATGTTTTATTTCAAGTTTCGCTTCCTTCGCGGACCAGACAAGTGCTGCTTTAAGGCCTCTCCAGACAGAAGACAATTTCGTGCGAAGCTATGCGTTACCACGTACCTACAAGGTCAAAATTATTGCAATTGTGGGGTTGGTGTTGCGTTTAAGGACCGATTTTGACGTCTTTGGCACCCCATCTAGCGTTGACGTGCAGCCGCGAGCAGCCAGTCTGGTTAGGGCTTGAGGCTTAACGTTAGAAATTCGACGCTTCGTCCAGTTAGCCACCGATTCTGCCACCAGTCGCGCTACTTCCACCCCAAAAATGAACTGCTCTAGCATGCGGACTGAGGTACGTGTGACACGCGATACGCGGATTTTAAACTTAAAACACTGCATTGACACCAACACCAAATTGTTAAAATTTAACAACAATAGCTTCATGCTACGTATCTCTTTGTTCACTCGACGACAAAACAAAGCCTCCGGAGGTTTAATTTCATGAATTTCAAGCAGAAGAGCAACCAAGGTACGTGTGTATTGTACTGTATGATACGCTACGGCGTTTTTAATTCTCATTAAAACTGTGTTAAACGATCCTTTGACGTAGCAGTAAATCGTCCGAAGACTTCAAGAATAGTCACCATTACCGTAAAATAATGTTCGTTTAGCGTTGCAACACCGGTAAATCTAACAATGATAAGATATCACGTTTTTGTGCATCTCGCTAACACTAATCAATGCTACAATTGGGGTTTTTCGTTCTTCGTGCTTTCAGTTAAGCGCAACGCTTGGACGACACGTTTTTTTTTTTTTTTTCATAGCATGATACGTGAAACCGAGCGTTAAGCCTTTCTGGTGCCGTTGGTGGAAGCAGGTCTTTTTTTTTAACCCCCCCCGTCCCGTTTTCAGAAAAGCGTCACTACCTACTTAATCTACCCTGGTCTGGAGATACGAGCTCTAATGCTTTTTGTCGAAACGGGAAAGCCGTTTTTTGTTCAGTTAATTTGTTGGCTTTTTTCGCATCCGTTTTATTGTTATTGCTTCGGTCTGGTTTATCAATACGGTATGTTCACTGTCCACCCAATTTTGTTTGCGAAAAAACGGAACATTAGAAATGCGTATTTATGTTCAGATTCCGTCCAAGCTT
>JAHWFP010108586.1:770-31276 GCA_023313725.1 Lithobius niger
TCCAGGATTATTTCTTCTTTCAGCTGGAGAAAATGTTTTATTGAAAAGCAACGAATTCCCGATTTCTCACTCTCTTTAATATGCAGTCAAGGTCAACTTAAGGAAACCGAAATACGAAGGGAGAGTTTATGGAATTAATCTAGATCAAACTATGCTTTCTCAGATAAGGTCACCCCACCTTTAGCTGTCAGTTAGTCGGACAGTCGGTTAATATGCTAAATAATAGTCGGATTGTCGGAAATATATAGTTCCATTTTTTAAATTGTATACAAAAATCTGTAGAGAAAATTTGCAAGAAAGGCTAACTTTGGCGGTGTAATTTCTCTGACCCACACGTGATTCAATTTTGCCGACTTTTGCCGACTCGGCAAAATTTGCCCCCCTCTCGCTACGGCCCTGACCTTGAGGACCGCTATCTTTTTAGCCGTCTTGAAAAAATGGTGGCCTTTCTTGCTTTTTTTTTTTTTGGCTGTAACTCCTTAACCATCAAAAAATCAAAAGCATAATGTGAAACAAAAACATTCAGCACAAATTCTGGACAATAAAGACGCTGTAAATCTTTTAGGTAAAAGCCACTGAACTTCAAATTCGTATTTCAAGTTTACCCTCCTCCCAACTCCCCCATTTGCACGAGCGCTACATTGTTCAGTTGGTTGTTATAGTGGTCTTTGGTTTCCAGGTGCTCCTTCTAATAACCCAAAGTGGATTTGCTCAGGATTACAGATGTCGTAATGTTTAAAATTACAGCTTAATAGTGAAGTGCTGCGTGACTTGGTGAAAGAGGTGCCAGTTTAAATTGAAATTGACAGTTTTAGTAAATGTACAATTTAAACAAAATTGTAAGTTAAAATGCAAATGGTCGTAGCCTACAAATATGGAGTTGCTAGTCAGCTTTAAAAGCAACTCGTGTAAAAGGTTTTCAATTGTAAAACTAATTTTAAAGGTGACGTTAGGAAATTGTAAACTAGAACATATAGCCCGTAAAACTATTAGCTAGTGATGTAGTTTTTGTAACCATCGAGTGTTATTACTATGTTAAGGTTACATTTTTACATGTTCAACTAACTACTTGAAAACACTAGGCTTCGCAGAGTGGTCGAAGCGTGGCTCCTATAGTGTTTTTAAAAGCTTGCTATTTATGGCAACTAGGCAAGAGTTGTTTCACGCTACCTAGTAATAGCAACGCAATATTTTAGAGCCACTTAAAGAGATTCAGGGAATGTCCCATATCAACAGGCGATGCCGCTGTTTTGGGAATGGTTGGGTAGGAAAATAGGTTCATATAGAGTTTATTTATTAATTTTCGAGTAGCGCCGAAAATTAAAACTGACATACCTGGTCACGAAGTTTTGTGAAGCATTCTAGTTGTGTTTCAAAACGGCTAAAACGAGCACTGTTAAAACAAATTGTTTCTATATATATAGATTACAGTAGAAAAAAATGTAACAAATTACGTTAAATTTTGGTGCAAATTTGTGATAAACACAACAATTTAAAACGTGAATGCAGTTATAAGTATGACTATTGCAAGTTTTGTGATTTCTGGACAAATTGTTGTTGAAAAGGTTGCAGAGTATAATGTACAAATTTGTATAAGAACTGTAATTTACCATGGTAATTTGACGTGGAAGCAGATTATGCAAGTTGGCTATTTCCAAATTAAAAGTAACTGCATAACTTTGTGTTAAATTGGGTTAATTGGGAAATTAGATTCTCTTACACATTTTTTGTCATTAAATTAACTAATTTGAATTTAAAGTCATATGAGTAGTAGTGACGAAAGTATTGAGTTTAAAACTGATTCACAAAGAAGAATAGTAAAAATTTAAAAGTGTTTTCATAAAACTCTCGATTTGGAGGACAGCGATTCAGACTCAAATATGCCTCAAAAACAAGTAATGGGAGGTACGAAAAATGTTTCTGGAAAAACCCCCTTCCGGAGTAACATCTCTGGGAAATACGGGTGGTTGAAATGTTCTTCCAATAATTCCTCCCCCCTCCCTCAAAGTGTCAATTTTGGTTATGAACGCTTCAGCGAATATGAACCACACAAGGAACCTTGGAATATATATTTCGAGAGGGTCATCTAATTATATTCAAATTTCATTACATATGATGTCCCCTTCGACAAGCAAGTGGGAATTATTTTGTTGTCTAACATAGGTGCTGAAATCTATGC
Source organism: Lithobius niger (assembly GCA_023313725.1). NCBI lineage: Eukaryota > Metazoa > Arthropoda > Chilopoda > Lithobiomorpha > Lithobiidae > Lithobius > Lithobius niger. The sequence goes on from JAHWFP010108586.1 coordinate 2,950, forward strand.
TCTGTTGCGCAATTTATGCACACCTATCTGCCATTTTCTAAAACTTTGTTGGAAATAAACAAGCATCTTGAAACCATTCTCTGCTTTAAAACTAATTATCAGTATGAACGGGTAGCATTCTAAAAGCGTAACCAACTGGCTTCAGAGTCAATAGCAACCTATGAGACTGAATTGAAAAAAAAATTACCCTTAAAGAGCAACTATAGCTTGGCAAATGGTACAGATCTGGATGTTACGCTGAGAGACCGATTTTGTGCCTGTTTAAATTCGGCTAAAATTCATAAACAATTACTTGCTCAGGATCCGGATCAGGTTACTTTTGATAGCTCTGTCCATTGGTCAAGGAAATGCCGAGAAAAATGTTTGTCATTTTCAGGGAGCCTTGGTTCATAAAATCTTTAAAACTAGGCCTATAAACAACAGCGCTAAAACGTCTGATAGAGCTTGCTATTGTTGTGGCTACAGAAACCATGAGAAGGCTGACTGCAATTATATTAAACACACGTGTTCAACTTGTAAAAAACTTGGACACCTGCCCCGTGTTTGCGGGTCGACAAAAGATCCTAAAAACATTGCTAAACAACCTTCATCAAAGAAAGGAGGTGGTAATAAAGGGTATAAATGTACCAAAAAGGTCCATTTACTGGAGGATTCATCTAGGTCCGAATCCGAAATTGAGAGAAAGATTATTAACAAAGCCCTGATTCTGAAATGAACAAAATAATTTTCAGTTACTTCAATAGAAACTTCTCATGCTAAGAATAATTGGACCTTAAGTCCGGTAATTAATGGGCATGAACTGACATTGGGAGTGTATTGTGGCTCTGAATTAACACTTTTACCCACCAAGTGGTATCACAAATATTTTGGTGATGTTCCTTTAAGGCCAGTTTCGTTAAACTTAAGAATGTGGTGCAAGACCATTGTTAAGCCATTAGGAAAAGCCAACTTAACTGTGACCCTTGATGGAGTGACGAAAGAATTGTCAGCCATAATTTATCCAGAAGATTTAGTACCTCTGATAGGTAAAGAATGTTTGGAAGAGTTAATTCAGGGTATTAAGCAATTTTTCTGGAAAAACAAGTCAACCAGACCAAAAAAAGCATTACACCTAAAAAATGAAAACCAGGTAACTAAAAATGGTACATTTGAACGTTTTCCTGATTTTTTTTTCATCCGGATTAAGCACTTTCAAGGATTTTAAAACTAAAATTAACTTGAAGAAAAATGGAGTGCCAAAATACTGCAAGGCCCAGGCTGTACCTCTAGCAGTTTAGAGGAAAGTCGAGTCTGAAATTCATAGGTTAGTTATAATAAATAAAATATTAGTTGCGAAGCAACAGGTCTGACAAGAATCGGATACGATAACTAAAAGTCAGCCTAAAAGTGGGACGTGGAGGATGCCAACAATCGAAAGTAAATGGCACAACAATTTTTAAAATGGGGTAAAAAGGGACGGCGGGGAGAACTGACCAAGCTAAAAGATATACAAAGATAAAACATCAATAAAATAAAATAAAAATGAAAAAATGAAAAAATAATGTCAATACAGGACAGAAGTCTGTTGTCATACAAAGATAAAAATACAATACAATTTTTAAAAAATAAAAAAATTCAATACTGAACAGAAGTCCGTCGTTATGAGTCAAAGGCGCCTCTTACCATAAATGCGTGCAAAGGACTATTTCATTAGCAAAACTTCCGTTTGGCCATCAAGAAGCCTAGGCTTATTTCAAAATTAGATGGAATGTGTCCTTAAAAATATCCCACATGCAACACCCATTGTGGATGATATGTTGACACCGGCAAATGCAAAGGTCATGATGACACACTTTTGGAAGTTTTAGGTGCTTTGCAGGAAATCGGCATGAAAGTCAAGAAACAAAAACAAACTAAATCAGTCTCTCATCAAATACTTGGGTTTCCAGCATGATAAATATGGAATTCTAACCAGGCTGAGGTGTTAATGCTATTAGGTTAGCTCCAGAGCCAACCAACAGCCAAAAATTAAAATCTTACTTAAAATCTTACTAAATCAGTATTCCAAGTTTGTGTCCCACTTAGCTACAATTTTAGCACTGCTAAATCGACATTAATCACCAAAAATCACGTGGGACTGGAATGCAGCCTGTTCAAAAGCTGTAGCTGATGCTCGGGAGGCTTTTCCTGAAGCGAATGTACTAGTGCACTATGACCCACCTTTGCCACTAAAATAACTGAGTGATGCATCTCCAGTAGGTTAGGCTCATGCCTGCTGCATACACTAAAGATAGGCCTATTGCTTTCGTATCGAGAGCTTCAAGTAATGCGGAAATTGACTATGCCCACATCGATCAAAAAACACTCATGGTCATGTTTGGGGTGAAAAGGTTCCACAATACCTGTATGGAAGGAGGTTTATTTTTCAAACTGACCAAAAAGCTTTGCTTTGGTTGTTTGGCAGGAAAGTTTCCATTCTGTCCATGGCAGCCGCCAGAATTCAGAGCTGAGCCCCTTTACCTGAATGGTTATGATTTTGAGCTCCAATATATTCCGGGTAAAGATAACCTAACGGCATATTTTATATCTTAGACAACTATAATCATTCGTTAAATTCCAGACGTCTCCTTTATGAGGGAATTAGTGAAAATTGGAGAAATTAAGCTTTTCGAAGAAGTTTCCTAGAGAGTAGAAGTTTACCATCAACAACTATTATGTCTGAACTAGCCAATTAGAGTGGGTCACAAATCAATGAGTTTGAAGGTAATTACCCACCATTTAACGAGATGCCTAGTGCAAAAGATTTAGCTCCTGAAATCCCTGAAATTGCCACCACCAGAAACAATTTCAAAAGAAAACCTATTTAAAAGATTTCAGATCTGACAGTGGTGGGGAATATTAGGTGAGAATTCGTTCACTTTTGGAAACAAGCATGAAAGTTGGTACATATACTCATTGAAACCCACTTTTTCAAAAAAGCCCATTTTGGTGGCTAAATACCAAGCAAAATGGCCTCCAAAAAATGGTTTTCTGCTTGTATCTCCTTAAATATCAACTTTTTCAAAAATCGTGTTCAAACTGAAGTTGTAAAAAATTAAATCATCTATAGAAAAGCACCCTACGAAATATTTGGTACATGCAGTGGTTAAGGAGATATACTGTGCTGAAGAAAGGACCACTCGGCTGCCGTCTTGAAAAAAATGGCCGTTAGCATAGTATTTTGTGTTTAGCTCATGGAGAAGTAAAATTTACAACTAGAAATCGTCCGGTGAATATCTTTGTGTCATATTTACAAACTAATGTGCCAATGTATGCACCAAACACAGGTTAATTGTATAAATAAGTAATAGAAAAGTTTATTTGGTTATTTTGCACATTGGCTACAAATACCATTCATACGATAGTCTTCCAGCCAAGCTCAAAAAGGGCTCTAGTTTACGATATATTATTACCCGAAGCTAGAAAAATTCCGTAAGTACAGGGTGTCAGATTCATCCCTAGAGATCGTCACTAGGGTGGATGCAGACTCATGAAGTGGTGCAGTTTTCCTGTATAATGTTTTCAAGATGGCGGCAAAAAATGGCTACCAAAAAAACAGTTTTTTACCTAAACCGTTCATCCTATCAAAAATAAACTGGAAACCATTTATGTTTAGAATAAAATTTCCTTCAGAAAATGTTGTATTCATATTTTTTTTTGTAAAAGTAACCCTTCTGGCCGAAATTCATCATTTAAGTTCTTGTAGACCATTTGTGTGCTATAGCTAAAACAGTGCGTATGTGTATTATAATTGATGACTTTAAACAGCTGCAATGTTAGTTCTAATTAAGATCCACTAATTGGGCTTAATTGAAAGGTGACTAGAAAATTTTCTGAAGGAAATTTTATTCTAAACATAAATGGTTTCCGGTTTATTTTCGATCAGATTAACGGTTTAGGTGCTAGAAGCAAAAAATGGGTTTTTGGTCGCCATTTTTTGATGCTATCTTGAAAACCTTATACAGGAAAGCTGCACCACTTCGTGAGTCTACATCCACCCTAGTGACAATCTCTAGGGGTGTACGGAATTTTACGGAATTTTTCTAGCTTTTGGGTTATACTAACTCGTAAACTGGAGCCTTTTTGAGCTTGGCTGGTAGACTATATACTTGGAAAATAACCAAATAATCCTTTCAATTACTTATTTATGCAATTAACCTGTGTTTGGTGCATACATTGTCACATTAGTTAGTAAACATGACACAAAGATATTCACCGGACGTTTTCTAGTTGTAAATTTTACTTCTCCATGAGTTAAACACAAAATACTACGCTAGAGGCAATTTTTTCAAGATGGCAGCCGAGTGGTCCTTTCTTCAACACAGTATATCTCCTTAACCACTGCATGTACCGAATATTTCGTAGAATGCTTTTCTATAAATAATTTAATTTTCTACAACTTCAGTCTGAACACAATTTTTGTAAAAATGATATTTAAGTTGATACAGGCAGAAAACCATTTTTGGCAGCCATTTTGCTTGGTATTTGGCCGCAATCTTGTATTTTAGAGTGGCTAATGGGCTTTTTTGAAACAGTGGGTTTCAATGAGCATATGTGCCAACCTTCATGCTTGTTTCGAATAGTCAAAGATTTTTACGAAAAATGCACTTTGTGCCCCACTACAGCAGCAAAAGGACCCACATAAGTTTACGAAAATTAAACGATGAAAGAGTAACAGATTTAGCAGACTTTAATTTGAGCTTGACGAGTAAAGCGTTGAGGAATTTATTACGATTTGTACCAGCATATACCATCATATTTTGTCAACTCGCTTGGGAATTTCAAACATTGTTCAGATATGGTAATTGACACTCGAGAGCTCCTCCAGTTGCTTGCTGCCCCCTCCCCTAAGCTATTTAGGCAGACAGTAAGTCACTGCACACATTAAAACATGCTTGACATGAGAGTAATAGTTCCGGGTTTCAGTGAGCATTGCTGTCCAGTATTTTTAGTGCCAAAAGAAGACAGACAGACAAAAATGGTGATGGATTTTGTCCCACGTAATAAAAATTACCTGAGGGACATATTCCCATTACCACTCATTGCTCGGTACGACACATGTAAATTTCATTCGAATTTTGATCTTTGGGATGCCTATTGGTATGTATCCCTCGATCATGCAGTGGCAACATAGAATCATTTGTAACTGCAGAGGTGCAGTACATCCTCTTTGTGTTCAGTTCGGCATGCAGAACAGTGGAGCAAATTTCTATCATGCTATAACATAATGCATAAACCACCTAGAAGCCACTTCATATATTGATGATCTTGGGTTGGCCAATAGGCTGTAGAAACTTAAAAAAAAAGAATTTTAAGTCAAGGAACTATTAGTCCTAGGTTATTAGGTGACAGATGAAGTGTAAAAGCCAACCCAGCTAAAATACTAGTTTTGCAATCTTGTGCGTAGCATGAACTGTAAAGGAAGCACGTAAGTTCTTACGTCTTGTGTCCGGTTCAGAAAGCTTGCGCCAAGACTCGCCGAGCGCATTGACAGACAAACTGTATAATAGTAAACAAAAGGAGCTCAAGTGAGAAATTAAAGAAGATGAGGCGTTTTAACATTAAATAAAAATGCATCATTGGACGCGCCAATTCTATCCCACACTGATACAATTAAGCTGTAGTTTTGCTGCGTTCCAGCCGAAGCAATGGCACCAGAAGGAGAGAGAGACAATTTTGCTAGATAATTCCAATCGGAAATTCCTAGGATCTTTTACATGCTACAACCGACATGAGCACGAGGCATCACAGGACCTTCTCTTCCCGAAAATGCGAGAGATGGCGGAGGTCAGGATTGAACCAGGGACTCCTTGCACATGAATTGGTCATGCTAATCATAGGCTACCAGGCCCCATTGATCCAGCTAAGCAGTGGATTTTGTACGGCGATGCATGCAGAACCGGTGTTGGCTGTTAATTATGGCAGAAGGCACGAGACAGCGACCATTGTTACTGTGGACATGGCTTCACGTGGCCTGTCAGCAGCTGAGGTCAGGTATAATTGTTTCGAATGTGAGTGTTTAAGCTTGATTTTTTGGATAAAAAAAATGGCTTCACCTTGTAGAAGGAGGAGACATTTTTCTTATAACAGACCAGTACCTTTTAGCCTAATGGATGTAAAAAAAAAAACACCACGGTCCCATTGTCCTTTAGGTAGTATTTGCATCGTCATTAGACGCAAAGTTGGTTTTTCAACCTAGCCAATTAAACACTCACTGATAGTTCGTCTTGTAGGTACGAAGGAACCACACCTCCTGACGAAGGTTGCATGAATCCGCCACTAGTGGAAGTCCAATGTCGATCAACCATTTTATGTATTCAACAACGATTGTTTCAACTGTAATATCAAGGTTGCATAGGTAACAGTGGAAATGATTGCAGCAGAGACCCAACGTGATGAAAATACTCGCACTCGCTTAGCAGAGGAAACCCTGGAAAGCAGATTCCGTCGCTGTGCAGAAATTTGTTGACAAATATCTAGAAAAATACCTCTTAATTTGCAGAGGCAGGTGTTGGAGCTGAATCACAGCACAATTGTAGGAGGACATTTTGGAGCTGGGAAAACCTTAGTCTATCTGCAGAGACTAATGTACTTCCGTAGGTGGAGTAAACTTGTTCATTGGGTCGTCAAAACTTGCCACAAGTGTCAACAGCATAAAGTCAATGGCTTATGAACTCTTGGAAAAATACAATCCATCCTTTTAAACTACCCATTCCACACCTTACATTTGGATTAGAAACAGGATCTCCCTATGTTCAGAAGTCCACATAAGAACCATTACATACTGGTGGTAACCGATCTTTTTACTAGCTATTTACTATATTTTCTTTGTAAAAAGTTCAATGCTAAAAAGCTTGTTACTCTGCTTATTAACAATTTTATGTTCCAAATATTTGAGGTCGCCAGGAAGATCGTAAATGACAATGGTGAGTCGCTGGTTTTGGAAATAACGGGAAAATTCTACAAGTCATTTGGTGTCAAACAATATACAACAACCCTTTATTGCCCTGCATCTAACAGCCCAGTGCTGAGATCAAGTGCAAAAAGCTCGGTCAGATGGTCGCATAATTCTGTGAGGGGAACCCCAGAGATCGGGACGAAAAGTTGCCTTTATACATGTTGTCTATTGACAGTTCAACAGCTTCCAGAATCAACTACACACCATCGTTTTTTTTAAATTTAGGTAGGGAACTGGATACTGTACTGGCACAGAACCTTCCATTTCTAATACCCAGGAACGATCCCTTCCCTTACGACCTGCTACACTAACAAATAATCTAAGGAAAACATTTTAGCCCATATACGTCAGCTACGCTTGTACGTTCATATGCTCAATCTGATAGATTGTATGAATATGCAAAGCTCAATGCCAAATCCTTAAACCTTTGGAATTTGCCGTAGATGATTGAGTTTGGATCAGAAGTCATTTTAAAAGTAGCAAATATGCATATTTTGCTTAAAAAATGCAAATCAAATACCTTACATAATGGCGGAAAAAAATTTCTTCCCTAGTTTGTAAGATTCATGAAAACCTTCAAACCTGTACTACTTAAAAAAGGTTTCCAAGACATTGTCAACTTGAGGCCTGTAATTGACAAGATCCTGGAGAATTTGGTTGACTCTGGAAAATTCCTTGTTTTGGCATGTAAAAACGAATAGATATTCTGATATGTCTACTTTTGTTTGTCAATTTCAGGTGGCCTTTGAGTGGGAATGTTAAAATTCCTAGATTGTAAAAATTATGATTTTTTTTTTTGGTTTTTGTTGCATTACAATTTATTTTAGTTACTTTATTTATTTTATTCAGCTCATTTGCATGGTTTATTTGTTTAGCCTCACAAAATTCAATATTCTTCACCAATGTGGCTGGTGAAACATGCAGTGAAAATATCACCACATATTTAGGGCCTCAAACGTCCTTTTATTACCCTAAAATCCTCCCATTACCTTCAGAACAGTGAATATAATTAATTTAGCTCATAATGTTAAACTTTTTTTTAAATGTGAATTGTGGACAGTTAACAGTTCGTGGGTAAGCCAAGCGATTTGAAGATTGATGTTTGCTCTCACTAAATCGCTTGACTTACTCTTGACTTTGTACATAAGTGTCATAAACTGATAAAAATACACATAATTTTGATTGACCCAAAGTATTGTGGACTGTGTTAAGTCGTGCAAGATTTTGTCAATGTATCATTAAAAAGTTTCAGAATTATCAAGGACCGCGGCAGCGGCCCTTATGTAAGCCTCAGCATGAACTTCCATGTTAAACGCCAAACTTTGAACTCCTATAATTTGGCCCAAAATTCACATAGACCAACAAAATTCGGTATTTGGGGTCGTGTTGTAACTATTTCACTGCATTACAAATTTTAATGACAACAATCGACCCGTTTGGCGCCCACAACATAACCATCTCCAGAGGCGGACTGGCAGAAACTTGGCCCACCGGCCCAGCCCAAAAAAATATGGCTCCCTATCCCAAATTTCACAAAACAAATGTCTTCAAACACAAAAACTGTCCAATGTTTTGCAGCAAATTGCTACATTTTTTTTTACTTTTTTTTACTTGACGAATGATAACGGTTTCCCGTCACACGCCCCTGCACTCCCCCCCCCCCCTCCCACCCCTACCAATAAAAGAAAATAATATATGGTTTCCCACGTGGCCTGAAGCCGTTTTACGCATAATTTTGAAGTAAATTATTTATTCGTATTTTGTTCAATTAAAAAGTTCTACCGGATGTACAATAGTCGAAATGGTTTATCAGAAGTAGCTCGTATAAATGGTTCTTAAGCCACTTTTTCCTTTACGCAACACTAAACGTCAAAACAGTAATGCATGCATACTACTTTTACAAATTTCACGTTGTTTCTGCAGCTGTTTTTGTTTTTTTGGTTTTTTTAGAAGTGGCATACACCGTATGCATTTTGCTTTGAGTCAGAGGGCTAAAACAAAAACTAAAAAAAAAGGAAGTAGTGTTGTTACATTATGTATCAGTAAAATCCTTGTCTAAATAATTGAGAGGCCTGACTGATGACTATGCGGGGTGATTCGAAAAGTGTGGTGTGCCCCGTGTCGCGACACGAAAAAACACTGACCAAACTGGAAGAAAAAGTCATTTTGGAACCTCAAAATGACACTTTCAGCAGTCAACATTCTAAAATAAAAGCCTCAGCATCTCAGACCCGCATGATATGAGCGTTTACAAGGTTTTTGAAGCTATTAATACCAATATTGCTAGTATAGTTTGCAGAGGCGGACTGGCAGCCAAAAGGCGCAGATCACAGATCTGCAATGGGGCACTACTATGGGGAAGGAGGAGGGTGTCGCTACGGCTCCGTAAAACTCAGCTAGAGGGTCTGGGGGAGCGCTGTAAGCTCCGCCAGTGGATTCCGGGGCGGCTGAAGCATTTTACGCTATTTTAGTACCTGTTTCTGGCCTCCACCGAGCTCTAAAATAGCGTAACAGAGCAAATTTTGGTGATTTTTTTTAGTCGTTCTTCAAGATGACAGGTTTAGTAAAAACTTAATTGTGACTACATCATGTTTTTTTTAGACATTTTCGTTCCAAATTAAATTAAACTGAGTTCAGTTTATAATTATTTAAACAATCCCATTGCTAGCCATTGACGATTGGGGGTTGGCATTTTGTACTTTTAGGCTATTGACATGAACTGCTATGTTCAAGTATGGGCATTAGGAGTAGGGCCAGCTGCCGGAGGCAGACATTTTTTTTTAAATGAACTACCAAAAGGTGAAAAATTGAGAAATCCTTTACTCAGGTTTATTCCAAACAACTAGGCCTAGAGGTATTATTGCCAAAAACTTCCTCATTTTAAAGCAACAACATGCTCCAGTTTTAAAAAAAAATTGGAGCGTCGAAAGATAAAAAAATGGCGAAACCTTTTATTCAGTTTTGTCGAAAAGAACTTGAGGTGTGTTGGAGAAAAGCGTCCACAGTTGAAATCGACAAACTCCCTTTTCATTTTTTTTCTCCCTTGATTTAGGGATATCTCTTTCCTCCCCCCCCTCCTACCCCCTCCTCCTCCCAGGTTCTACGGCCCTACTGGCGCCGCACCGACCCATGCCGGCCAGTTATGCCTGATTTCAACAACTAGCTAAAGTTAAACTTAAATCTTATTGCCAGTCTAAGCCTTTTTCCTTGCAGAAATACGGCAGGGGGTAAATTTTGCCGTAGGCAATGAGGTGAGACAAAATACCACCTTCAAAACAGCGTGCCACACGGCATCTCTCACTCAAGGCAATACAATATGGAGCTGGTTTAAGATTATTTGTGTCTAAGCCTAGTTTACCCCTAGCCAGAGGCCGATCTTCAAAATTCGATATGGGTCTCCGTCGACGATAACCTCGATCTCGTAGAGGGGAGGTATAATTGCGTCTAAGCCCAATTTTTAACGTGGTAGGGGTCATTTTACCCGGTTTCAAAAAAGGCTTAGACATAGCATTAGCCGAAGCAGAATCAGCAGCCCCGCGCTTAGTAGCAGAAAAGTCGTAAATGAGCCGCGTGGGCGTGGCATTACGGTTACGATGTATGCCCGACGTGGGTAAAATTAAAACAGTTTGATGAGAACGATGTAGTATATCTGCCATATAGTCCATTTTTTGTTTGTGTGTGTGTCAGGGGGTGGACGGATAATCGTCGTGCTGCTTGCTAGCTCGCTAACCAGACTATTGTTTTCCAGGCGAATTATTAGAAACGAATGCGACGAATTTCGGCGTTATAAGACCAACGATTATCTCCCCCGAGCCCTCCCCCATTTTCGTAAAAAAAAAATTTTTAACAAATGGGCAAAACTTTTTCCCACCAACAGAGGAGTAGTCATTTTTTTTACTACCACAAGACGTAAATAAAAAAACTTGACTCAAGTGGCCCCCCAGCCAGTTGGCCCACCGGCCAATTGCTGTTGGGGCACTATTGCCAGTCCGCCCCTGACCATCTCTTGTTGTTGTTGTTGTTGTTGTTGTTGTTGTTGTTGGGACTCTTTGCTCCCACCTGGAGACTGAACCACTGAACCGATTTTCAAGTTCTATAGCAGTAGGGTAAGAACGCGATTGAGTTGCCCCTCCATCCATCCACCCACAACTGGAAGTGACGTCATTATTCCCACTTCCGGTCACGTGATTAAAGTGGGGGTAATGACGTCACTTCCGGTCAGGTGATGAAAAGTGGGAGTGTCACTTCTGGTTTTCATCGATCTGGAGGATGGTGGAAAAGTGTCTTTTGCTACCTTTTTTTTTCATTCTCAATCTGAAGGATAGTGGAAAAGTGTCTTTTGCTACTTTTTTTTCCGTCAATTTGGAAGAGGGTAGGAAGTGACCCCCACTTTTTTAGTTTTCATCAATCTGGAGGATGGTGGGAAAGTGCCTTTTAATACTTTTTTGCATCCTTTTACTACCTCCGTGACCCGCACTTATGACGTCACAGTGTGGTTAATGACGTCACGTGATCAAAGTGGGGGATCACTTCCGGTTTTCGTCAATCTGCAGAAATGTGCTTTTTGTAACCTTTTTTTTCGTTTTCATCGATCTGGAGGATGGTAGGAAAGTGTCTTTTGCTACCTATTTTCGTTTTCATCGATCTGGAAGATGGTGGAAAAGTGTCTTTTGCTACTTTTTTTTCCGTCAATCTGGAGAAGGGTGGAAAGTGACGTCATTACTCCCACTTTTGAGTTTTTTCGATCTGGAGGATGGTGGGAAAGTGACTTTTGTTACCTTTTTGTATCCTTTTAATACCTTGATGTCATTACCTCACTTATGACGTCACAGTGAGCCTAATGACGTCACTTCCGGTCACGTCATCAAAGTGGGGGCGTCACTTCCGGTTCTTTTGTGTCAATCAGGTGGAAAAGTGTCTTTTGATACCTTTTTTGATTGATACTGCTATTGGTTTCCCCAATTGAACTGCCAAAAAAAAAACCCGAGTCTATTTTTTATATCTTTTTTTCGAATTATTTTGACTCGGGTTTTTTTTTTAAATATTCAACCAGGGAGTAAGCCTCTCCACCAGCGTCAAGGTTGCAGTTATAGGAGAGGTGGGATTTGGGGGGGAGGGGGAAAGGGGGTGGAAGGAAAGGGAATGACACCTTGGGTACCGGATCAAAGTCCCCGATGGCATTAACGGTCTATCATTTCTTAAGCAGGCGGCTTTTCTTCATACTAGCAGCTTTTTTCTCCAATCTGGCTTTCTTTTCCTCCTCAGTCTCTCGTTCTTGAGCCTTCCTCATACTAGCAGCCTTTTTCTCCAATCTGGCTTTCTTTTCCTCCTCAGTCTCTCGTTCTTGTACCTTCCTCTTACTAGCGGCATTTTTTCCAATCTGGTTTTCTTTTCCTCCTCAGGCTCTCGTTCTTGAGCCTTCCTCATACTAGCAGCCTTTTTCTCCAATCTGGCTTTCTTTTCCTCCTCAGTCTCTCGTTCTTGTACCTTCCTCTTACTAGCGGCATTTTTTCCAATCTGGTTTTCTTTTCCTCCTCAGGCTCTCGTTCTTGAGCCTTCCTCATACTAGCAGCCTTTTTCTCCAATCTGGCTTTCTTTTCCTCCTCAGTCTCTCGTTCTTGTACCTTCCTCTTACTAGCGGCATTTTTTCCAATCTGGTTTTCTTTTCCTCCTCAGGCTCTCGTTCTTGAGCCTTCCTCATACTAGCAGCCTTTTTCTCCAATCTGGCTTTCTTTTCCTCCTCAGTCTCTCGTTCTTGTACCTTCCTCTTACTAGCGGCATTTTTTCCAATCTGGTTTTCTTTTCCTCCTCAGGCTCTCGTTCTTGAGCCTTCCTCATACTAGCAGCCTTTTTCTCCAATCTGGCTTTCTTTTCCTCCTCAGTCTCTCGTTCTTGTACCTTCCTCTTACTAGCGGCATTTTTTCCAATCTGGTTTTCTTTTCCTCCTCAGGCTCTCGTTCTTGAGCCTTCCTCATACTAGCAGCCTTTTTCTCCAATCTGGCTTTCTTTTCCTCCTCAGTCTCTCGTTCTTGTACCTTCCTCTTACTAGCGGCATTTTTTCCAATCTGGTTTTCTTTTCCTCCTCAGGCTCTCGTTCTTGAGCCTTCCTCATACTAGCAGCCTTTTTCTCCAATCTGGCTTTCTTTTCCTCCTCAGTCTCTCGTTCTTGTACCTTCCTCTTACTAGCGGCATTTTTTCCAATCTGGTTTTCTTTTCCTCCTCAGGCTCTCGTTCTTGAGCCTTCCTCATACTAGCAGCCTTTTTCTCCAATCTGGCTTTCTTTTCCTCCTCAGTCTCTCGTTCTTGTACCTTCCTCTTACTAGCGGCATTTTTTCCAATCTGGTTTTCTTTTCCTCCTCAGGCTCTCGTTCTTGAGCCTTCCTCATACTAGCAGCCTTTTTCTCCAATCTGGCTTTCTTTTCCTCCTCAGTCTCTCGTTCTTGTACCTTCCTCTTACTAGCGGCATTTTTTCCAATCTGGTTTTCTTTTCCTCCTCAGGCTCTCGTTCTTGAGCCTTCCTCATACTAGCAGCCTTTTTCTCCAATCTGGCTTTCTTTTCCTCCTCAGTCTCTCGTTCTTGTACCTTCCTCTTACTAGCGGCATTTTTTCCAATCTGGTTTTCTTTTCCTCCTCAGGCTCTCGTTCTTGAGCCTTCCTCATACTAGCAGCCTTTTTCTCCAATCTGGCTTTCTTTTCCTCCTCAGTCTCTCGTTCTTGTACCTTCCTCTTACTAGCGGCATTTTTTCCAATCTGGTTTTCTTTTCCTCCTCAGGCTCTCGTTCTTGAGCCTTCCTCATACTAGCAGCCTTTTTCTCCAATCTGGCTTTCTTTTCCTCCTCAGTCTCTCGTTCTTGTACCTTCCTCTTACTAGCGGCATTTTTTCCAATCTGGTTTTCTTTTCCTCCTCAGGCTCTCGTTCTTGAGCCTTCCTCATACTAGCAGCCTTTTTCTCCAATCTGGCTTTCTTTTCCTCCTCAGTCTCTCGTTCTTGTACCTTCCTCTTACTAGCGGCATTTTTTCCAATCTGGTTTTCTTTTCCTCCTCAGGCTCTCGTTCTTGAGCCTTCCTCATACTAGCAGCCTTTTTCTCCAATCTGGCTTTCTTTTCCTCCTCAGTCTCTCGTTCTTGTACCTTCCTCTTACTAGCGGCATTTTTTCCAATCTGGTTTTCTTTTCCTCCTCAGGCTCTCGTTCTTGAGCCTTCCTCATACTAGCAGCCTTTTTCTCCAATCTGGCTTTCTTTTCCTCCTCAGTCTCTCGTTCTTGTACCTTCCTCTTACTAGCGGCATTTTTTCCAATCTGGTTTTCTTTTCCTCCTCAGGCTCTCGTTCTTGAGCCTTCCTCATACTAGCAGCCTTTTTCTCCAATCTGGCTTTCTTTTCCTCCTCAGTCTCTCGTTCTTGTACCTTCCTCTTACTAGCGGCATTTTTTCCAATCTGGTTTTCTTTTCCTCCTCAGGCTCTCGTTCTTGAGCCTTCCTCATACTAGCAGCCTTTTTCTCCAATCTGGCTTTCTTTTCCTCCTCAGTCTCTCGTTCTTGTACCTTCCTCTTACTAGCGGCATTTTTTCCAATCTGGTTTTCTTTTCCTCCTCAGGCTCTCGTTCTTGAGCCTTCCTCATACTAGCAGCCTTTTTCTCCAATCTGGCTTTCTTTTCCTCCTCAGTCTCTCGTTCTTGTACCTTCCTCTTACTAGCGGCATTTTTTCCAATCTGGTTTTCTTTTCCTCCTCAGGCTCTCGTTCTTGAGCCTTCCTCATACTAGCAGCCTTTTTCTCCAATCTGGCTTTCTTTTCCTCCTCAGTCTCTCGTTCTTGTACCTTCCTCTTACTAGCGGCATTTTTTCCAATCTGGTTTTCTTTTCCTCCTCAGGCTCTCGTTCTTGAGCCTTCCTCATACTAGCAGCCTTTTTCTCCAATCTGGCTTTCTTTTCCTCCTCAGTCTCTCGTTCTTGTACCTTCCTCTTACTAGCGGCATTTTTTCCAATCTGGTTTTCTTTTCCTCCTCAGGCTCTCGTTCTTGAGCCTTCCTCATACTAGCAGCCTTTTTCTCCAATCTGGCTTTCTTTTCCTCCTCAGTCTCTCGTTCTTGTACCTTCCTCTTACTAGCGGCATTTTTTCCAATCTGGTTTTCTTTTCCTCCTCAGGCTCTCGTTCTTGAGCCTTCCTCATACTAGCAGCCTTTTTCTCCAATCTGGCTTTCTTTTCCTCCTCAGTCTCTCGTTCTTGTACCTTCCTCTTACTAGCGGCATTTTTTCCAATCTGGTTTTCTTTTCCTCCTCAGGCTCTCGTTCTTGAGCCTTCCTCATACTAGCAGCCTTTTTCTCCAATCTGGCTTTCTTTTCCTCCTCAGTCTCTCGTTCTTGTACCTTCCTCTTACTAGCGGCATTTTTTCCAATCTGGTTTTCTTTTCCTCCTCAGGCTCTCGTTCTTGAGCCTTCCTCATACTAGCAGCCTTTTTCTCCAATCTGGCTTTCTTTTCCTCCTCAGTCTCTCGTTCTTGTACCTTCCTCTTACTAGCGGCATTTTTTCCAATCTGGTTTTCTTTTCCTCCTCAGGCTCTCGTTCTTGAGCCTTCCTCATACTAGCAGCCTTTTTCTCCAATCTGGCTTTCTTTTCCTCCTCAGACTCTCGTTCTTGAGCCTTCCTGTTACTATCGGTTTTTTTCTCTAATCTCACCTTTTTCAGTTCCGGGCACATCGTGGCCCGTCTTTCCCTATCCAACATTCTTTGCCTAGCTTTTTCTTTTTCCTTCCACGCCGTGAGATCGTTCAGTTTTATCCTGCGGTTTTCTAGTACCGCGGATCGTCGTACCGATCTAACCCGCTCCTCCTCTGGTTTAGCATCGTTCAGCTCCTCTTTATCCTTTGAGATGAATGCTAAACTCTCTCTCACCTCATCCTCCTCCTCGTCGGTCATACGTCTACGTTGGAGTTGAAGTCGTCTTCGTACTCTCGCCACGTGCCAGAATCTCGATGAGCGATTGCTAGCGTATCTTCCCCATTGTCTTGGATAAAACGCTTATCGTCGTAAGCCGAGAGGAGCGATTTCGTGACTTTCACCATGCTTAGTTCGTGTTTCGATCTGGAAACTTCAGTCCAGGTTCCTATCGGTGCGGGCAGTGGCGTCTCAGAGCGGATTCGTAATCGTCAAAGTCCAAGTGTTTCTTCACGAAAGATGTTGGATACCCTTAGCCTTCATAGACGTTTTTGTTTTCTGTGCTCTAATGGCGTACATTTTGGATCGTAAACCCACGAATTCTAAGATGGGAACGCCGGCCATCTCATCCTTCATCTTCCCCAAGACCTGTTTGTTCGCCTCGGAGTACAAAGGATGATCTATCGGTAATTGCTGGTATCGAAGCGTTCACAGTCTTGCTTCACATCCTCATACACATCGTCCGTTTCCACTTCGTAGCAGAGGCTGTCGGTGTCGGTAAACAGGAGTTTGGCACGGTCCTCGTACGTGGAATGTACTCGTAGTGGAAGCGGAACATGGCCAGTTTTTACAGTTCCAGAATACTGAATCCCGAGTACGTCGGTAGATCGCAACAGACGCTCCTGACTCTGCGTGTGATCTGCACTAAATGTTCGTTAAGGATTTCAGTTAAGGATTTACTTGACAGCCTTCTTGGGATAGTTGCTCAGTTTCACGTTGACTCGATTCTGCTTATTTTCCATCGTCTTGCCAAATACCGAGTTGTTTAACAGTTTAAAGTAATCCTTTTCAAAGGGTGCGGTCGATTGCACGCTTCACCTTTTCTCCAAATTGAAATTGATGTACCCCTCCATCCAAGGTTTCTGGTTAAAGCTCAGTATTCTTCGGATGCGGCGAAGGATCAATCCGTGATGCAGGTAGAACTTCAAATTTTGGTAGTGAACGACGTAGTTCTTTTTGTGCAGGAGATTCAGCACGAGTTTGGTTGAAGGTTTGATGTCGTGATTGATGTCTTCCGCTAGTTTTCGGGAAAAGGGTGAAACGAGGTCTTCCCCGATCTCGAGCTTCTCGGGAGCTAGGGGATAGTCGTTATGCGAGTCGTGAAGCTCCGCTGGGTATTCTAGGTCGACTTGGAGTATATATCTGACATCCGCATCGTCTGGCACGGTGTCAACATCCAAGGTCCAAATTTCTTCCTTGGTCAAGTAGCGGAATCCGCCGTAGGGGAGACGAGCTCTCATAGCGAAACCGTACAAGTTATTCATATCCAAGTAAATTATGTAAATGGAGGGTTTGCCCGGATTGAAATTGGCCAGATGTTTGTTGTTCACCTTCAAATATCTCTTGCAAATAAACGACACGCCGCCTCTGATGCCGGATGTTATCATGTTGTGTTTTCCTGAGTGTAAAAACAACTTCAACTTGGATTCCTGCATTCTCAACAGTGCCACCCAACTAAATCCCGGAGTAGAGATATAGTAACAGGGACCCAACTTGTTGTTGGCGAGGCATATTTTCCTGAAATCTTCGAACATGTCCGTCGGTGATCTGGTAGATTTCGTGATAGGTGCCTAATTTCTTTACGTTCATCTTGAGCCACAGGTTGAGCGCTCTCACGTACTCCTCACCCGCCAACTCTTCATCCTTCAGTTGAGAGAAAAAGCATTTTTGAGATGGAAACTCTTCTTTTTCGAAGACCGACATGTCGGTAACGTACTCGTAGGGGTAAATGCCCTTCCGGGTCAGCAGATCTACAACGCTCTCTCGTGCGGTTTCTTCGACGAACCAAGATGATTTTAAACCAGAGTCCAAAGACGCCTCGAGAATCGGGAAGCTCCTGCGGTGTTTGACCAATGTATCTAGCGAAGCTTTAGGGAAATTCACGCTGTCTATGAATCGAAGGCTTATCCCGCTGTTTAACCTCTTGATCGTCATACTCTGAAAACGCTCGGCATTCCGACCGATAACGTCTACCTGACCCTTAAACATGTGCACTGCGGGTACGAGAAGATGCATGTCGTACCCTTCTAGACCGTGGAATACGACTGGGATGGTTCTTTTTTCTCGAGCGTTGAGATTACATTTCGAGTGAGCCGGTCCTCTATATTTTCCGCTAATATGATAGTGATCCCTAACTTTAGTGTTGGGGTCACCTTTCAAAACCAAAAAGGGGAAGGGTTTTCCGCAATAGTGACAGATTTTGGCTTCTTCGTAACTGACCTGTTCGGCTGGGGAAAGATTGAGGGGTAGTATTCTTTTCAACAACTCGTTATAATGTCGCGCTTCTTCCTTCATGCGTTTATAAAAAACTTCCACCGCATCTTCTCCCAAGTAGTAATCTCGATTTACGATCTCCCCGTTCTGACCGATCACGATGTAACCGAGGCTGCAAGGTGCGTGAATTCGGGTGGTCGAGCTTGTCGTTGGTCCCGGTTGAGCGGTGTAGATGGGCAGGAGTAGACACTCGAAGTCGGCATAGATGATCCGAGGAAAGGTGTTTTGACGGTTAAAATGCGAAAACTCGAGAAAGTGGTCTCCTCCAGTATTAAATTGGAGAGCTTGCGCAGGATTGATTTTGACGCATTCGTTTCGGTGAACTAAAGGCATCCACTCCATTCAAAATCATGCGAAACAGTTTCAACAATAGTATTTGGCGTGAATCCCCGAGCCTCGATAACGTAAAAATGTAGCGATGTCCGTAATGTCGCAGTAATGGGTGTTGTCCGCATCACTCAACGAGAGAATGTCTATGGGTAGTCCGTCGTAGTTCTTAGAAACTCTGAGCGGGTACAATCCCTCGTCATCGTTAAAACCGACGATGTTGATCGAAAGATCGTTCAGCTTTTCAAACTTTTCAATTTCCTCGAACTTGGTCGGGTAAGTGAGAGAGCTAGTGTCGAGCATGTCGTCGAGCCCTTCGTAATCTTCGGGGTTAGTGCTGTCTAACCCCAAACCTGACGATAGCGTAGAGTATAGAAAACATTTTGAATCGTTTAGATTTTGAACGTTTACCACCAATTTCGCCTTGGCCTTGAGTTTTCTAGGAAGTGGAATATACGACAAAGCTCACATCGGTCGATACTCCGCCATTCTGATGATCAAGTTGGTGATTCGTTTTATATCCCAACCACTTCCTTCCCTGGCATAAACGTCGATGGATTCTTGAATTTTATGTAATACTTCGTCCAATACAGCGGGAATGTCATTCGGGTTGTATAATTCCGAATATCTGGACCAAAAACCAGTTTCCGATAATGTCTCGTCTCTAAAAAATTCGATTCCTAAACAAAGCTGCACCTTACAATTAACCATCTGCTCCAGACAAATTACTAGCAGATTTTGCAAAGCCATGCGTGCAGACAGGAAGAAGCGAAGTGGATCACAGAATTCTTCCGACAGTGGCATTTCGTATCTTCGGTGACAAAGTCCATGCATTCGTGAAAGGCAGTGATTGTTGAGATAATAGGGTAAATCGTCTACGAAACAAGTGCATTCTTCCCAGTCAGAGAGGTGATTCGAACGTAGATGGTTTCGCAGCAGATGCTGTGTAGGGAAAGTTTCTCGGCAATAAATGCAGGTGAAAACGGTTTTAATTTCCATTTCTGAAACGAGAAATCCTTTTTTTAATAACGAGGAATAAAAATGTACGGTACAACTTCAAATTTTTATATTTTTTTAAAGAAATATTGAGGAACAAAAATGTTTTATCCTTTTTTTATATTGAGGAACAAAAGGTGGAAGGATGGTAAAAAAATTTCTTGAACCGTTTACGTGTGCCATTTCATTTTAGACCGATAATATCCAGCTGTTAGAAGTTTAAGTGCTTAAGAGGATAAACTGCTAATATTATCCGTCCAACTATTAAATTTTGAATCATATCCCTTCCATTTAACGAAATAGATCATTTTTTCCATCTGTATCTTTCTTTCGTCTTAATACTTTCTCCACTAAAAATAAATCGGGAATGAGAGTTTTTTGAATTTCTTGTTTGTAGAAACCTCCGAGCACCGGTTCGTTCAATTCGTCTTTTAATAGATAAGTAACGGGTTCGGTTTTTTGTACTTTATGGATTGTGAAAACTTCGTTAGTAAAATTTTGTAAATACCCTTTATCAAAAATTTTCTTAACTTTAGAAATTCTGACTTTAGTTCCTACGACAAATTTGGGTTTTTTCAACGATTGTTTTGGTTTAATTTTCAGTGACGATTCGTGATGTTTGGATACTTCCCTCGGTTTTAGTTTAGTTGTGGAGTGAACCGTGTCATTGTACCGTGAAACTAACTCATCAATAATGTGTACCCATTGATAGTTCCCCTGCTTTGTAAATTGTTTTCACATGCGAGTTTTCAGGGTTCTGTTGAAACGTTCTACAACGCTCGCTTTCTTCTCAGAGTGGATAGAGTACAGGTTGATGTTGTGACGCTTAAGGAGCGCTTTAAAGTTTTTATTGTAGAATTCACTACCTAAACCAACTTGTAAATTTTTAGGGGGTGTCGTTCCTTCGAGAATCTTCTTAAAAGCTTCCGTAACAACTACACCAGACTTTGATTTAAGGGGAATGGCCCAAGAAAACTTGGACATGACGTTAATGCAAGTCAGTAGGTAGTTAAATCCTTCATTAACGTTAGGGTAAGGTATCTTTCCACCAAGAGATCTTGCCATAGATCATTCAGACTCCGTACAATCACTTTCCGCCTCGGAAAATGTTTCCGCGTCGGTTTGTGGAGTTCGTTTACGAGTTGATCCATTTCGTTTTTTTCTTCTTCCCATTCCGAACTTGAGCTTCGTCCCCATGATTTTTTTAACGATAGCAGCGGCTAATTTTGCTCTCCAAGAGGTCAAAGATTCCTTACGCACTTTTCGAGCTTCAGATATAAGAATTTCATCGGCAACGTGCCGTTTGTTTAAATATGAACTTTTTGAGTAGGCTATGTCGTGTTCTTTACACGCCTCATCCAGTTTATTTATTCCAGGATCCCCTCTAGCTAATCTCTGATTTAGTTTTGTTCCTGGTCCGCAATATTGATATCTGGGTAAATGTACTTCTACCGGTAAATGGTCTATGATTTTATTTACGATTCCTTTCCCAGACTTGATGAAGGAAGCTCTTTACGTACCGCACACTTCGCAAAAGTAGACTTCCATGCTTCTGTTATTTTTCAATGTAATAATAGTAGGAGGTTCGGGCCGGTTAGACGTGGATCATTTACATTTCACGCAATACTTCATCTTGGCCTCTTTTTTTATTATACAAAATTTTTTTATCGTAAACCCAAATTCTGATAAGCGTTCTTTTTTTCTCTAGCGGTGATGACCCTTCGTTGTTCCAATTCTGATAAAAATTTTATCATTTCATTCCTGTGACCGTCGTGCCTCGCTTGGGTTGACCCGTACAAAAGCCTCAGTCTTTCGACCAGATCGTTAGGATCGTTGTAGTACCTGTAATCCACCCTGCTCCCGTTTTTTTTTTTACCATACAGGTCCTTTTTTCTTCGTTTTCATGTCCTCTCAGATAGGACCGATTATCGGCACGTACTTGGCACTGCGATTCGACTTAGGTTTTCGAGTGCCCAGATCGTTGTTTTGGTAGATAGCGTGCATGTTTTTTGAAAGAGAAGCGTAACTCGCCTTGACTTTGGGAGCGTACGACGGCTCCTTCAAATCCTTAAAAACCAACTAACTCCAAAGTCCTCGTCTTCCCGCGTACTGATTACCACCGACCACTATGTCGTTCTCGAATATTTTGACGGGTTTATTAGCGATGCTCATTTCTCCAGTTTTCATGTCGTATTGCAGTCCGAAGACAGGATGAGTCTCTTTGGGATTTTGGAAAAATTTCATCAGGAAATATTCCGCCGTTTGGCCTATGACTTGGCCAAGTAACAGACTATCCAAAGATCTGAGCGTTGGAAAATTTGGAAGTTCTGTAGGCGTCGACACGCGTATGTTTTGTACTGCCGAAAGTGTGGGGGTGACTTTCAAACCTCTGCTGATAGATGCATATTCGGTTCGTGTAGCTGGAGTCGAGTATTCGGAAAGATTGGGATCTCGCGCTATCGGAGTTTAATGCTCGACGGAAGGTTTCGGCGATTCAAACTTCTCCGTCTTGTTCACCGTGGTTTCCCACTCTTCATCATCTTCATCCTCGGATTTATAAGTTTTTTTTATGGAAGTAATAATTCGTATACGTTTTAGTCGTTTTCTTGTTGGAAAACCAGCAATCGCTTTCGCAGGACTCGCTATGGGTGGTGGATTAACAACGGTAAGTTTCAAAGTACTAACGACAGGTTAAAAAAATTCTTGTAAAGATTTTTCTTGATCTCATTCGTCCAAACGTTGATTCAAAAATTTTTCCCGTAAACGTATTTTGAGATTTACTATTTCACGTTTCTTTTCCATGTTATCTTTTTTCTTTCTTTTGTTTTTATCATCGAACGAAAATGTAGCTTTATAATTTCCCTCGTTTAACATTTTGTCGATCGATAAAAACCCGTACAGATCGTCCCAACACGTTCTACATAATGTTTTAAACTCCGGAAATTACATGTCTGGACCGACGTGATTTTCGTACAAATGTTTCAGGTTTAAATCGTCCATGGGAAATACGATTAATAAAATGGCGTTATCTCTAAGCATTTGTTTGGGAATTCTGGTGTAGGAGTGACTGCAATAAAAAACGTCGGCAATAGAATGACGGCCTTGAGCGAAGTAACGTTCTATGTTTTTTCGTTTGTCTAAAAGAACATCATAAAAAACCACGAGATTACGAAACTTGGTGTCTAACTCCTCGGGAGGAATTAAATCGTTTTGAGAGCCGTGAAAACTCGCTATCTCTCGTCCTACGGTTCCCTCAATTTCGGAAAATATAGACCGTAAAGCTTGGTATTTTGCTTGACACAGAGTTTTGCTGTACACGTATAATCTGTCGTAATCCAACCATCCTGCGTTACAGATAAAATTAAACAGTAAATTCGTCTTTCCGCAGTTTGCCGGTCCTATAATCAGGCATCTGATGTTTGAAGGTAGAAATGGGTGATTTTTGGGTTTCTTGATCGGCACGAAGAAATCGTAATTTTGAATATCCATTGTTTTTTTCTTATTCAGAAATTAAACTCATAAAGTCTTTGTCCGAAAACTTTTCGTTGAATGTATTAGATTTGACGACTCCGTAATCTACGTTACGCCAAAGTTTTACGGTTCTGGGAGCGTCGTTGCTGATGTACACGGAGTTAATTTTACTACTAACTTCTGACAAGGACATACTTCAGCACGGAGCCAAGTCAAACCAGGGCTTTTCTATAACTTTTTTGTTAAGTTTTCCTTTAGTTTTGTGGATGTTGTTGTACACCCACGTTCTGAGACATAGCGGCTTATCCGACTCACCGTCTGCCTTTTGACAAAATGGGTAGCAAGGTGGAAGCTGGGTGCGAGTAATTTGGGTACCTAAACATCGTCACAGAAACGGGTTTCTGCTCGTCGGTTTCAATTTCTAATTTTTTGCAGATGTATCGTTTAAGATTTTTCATCGCGGTTTGAGATTCGGGGGTCGACGGAGAAATCCATCCCTTACACCTGGAATCTTTGTTCAAAATGGGAGAACATATTCCTTTTAAATCCTCGAATTCTACGGAAGGAGATAAGACGTACTTTACTCCATTTTTTAAATTCGTCGCATTTTCCGTCTTAACTTCTAGAGAATTTGATTGCAAAATACTCGAAAGATTTCCATACCAGGTAGAATGAGACATTTCTTATTCCTTTTGTTTATATATAAAAAAAAATCGCCAAATTGTTGGTTAATAA
This sequence comes from Lithobius niger, assembly GCA_023313725.1. Classification (NCBI taxonomy): domain Eukaryota; kingdom Metazoa; phylum Arthropoda; class Chilopoda; order Lithobiomorpha; family Lithobiidae; genus Lithobius; species Lithobius niger. The sequence goes on from JAHWFP010108586.1 coordinate 26,661, forward strand.
ATTTGGACAATCTTTAAAACGAACGCAAAGAGATGTGAAAAAGGTTCCGGGTGTAGGATTTATATTAGACCTAAACCATGATTACCACATGCAGAATAAGCAACTGACTAAAGTCGGAGCTGCTACAGAACCCAAAGATGTCGTAATTTATTCCCAATTTACCGAATTAGAAAACGAAGTAAAAAAGTTTAAAGCCGACGTAGGATTGAAGAAAGATGCGGATGTATATTTTAACGCTGAAAAGAAACGTATTAAAGATCTCGAAACTCCCTCGCAATCTAAGGATGCAGCGACTAAGGATTACGTCGATTCAAAAACTGTATCGGACATACGAATGAATCACTTAACTAATCTAGCTGCTGGTATAGATCCCGAAGGTGCGGTGACTTATTCTCAGTTGATAATTGTAAAAATTTAAAAACTACGTTGGAGGAAAGTGCCGATGGTCAACTCGACGTGAAAGATTGATTTATCAAGGATCTGGCATCCCCCGCACAACCTAAAGATGCAACGAATAAACAATACGTCGACGCGAAGCTTCTCGTCACAAACGAAGTCGAAACCAAACTCGCTTTGAAGGAAGGTCCCGATGGACTGCTCGATGCAAAAAGTAAGGGAATCAAGGACCTTGCATCACCCACACAATCTGAGGATGCCGGGAATAAAGAATACGTCGACGCAAAGCTTCTCAGTATAAACGAATTAGAAACCAAACTAGACAATGCCTTGATCATGGACTCTCGCGACATATTCGACGCACAAAATAAACGAATCAGTAACCTGGCGAACCCCGAAAGCCCTTCGGAAGCTGTTTATAGAGACTACTTCTTCGAGGTTATTAGGGAAGCTTCAAATTAGAGAAGCTTCAGCTGACAAACTTCAAATGGTGTTCAATGAGGATGAGGATGGGGTACTCGATGCAAAAAAATAGACGAATCAAATTTACGCTCCATCCAACCGCGGAACACGACGTGGCTACTAAGGGTTACGTCGATAGTCGAATGGTTTCTTTAAACGTAGAAAAAAAACTCCACCAGACGCGGAGGAAGCCAAGAATCATTTTGAAAACTGCGGTTTTGTGATGGAAAGATATATAAATCCACGTATCGACTGTATAGTTACTTTTCGCGGAACTAGTCCTTACCCTAAAGGTCACTTTTTAACGTGTAACAATGACTATCCTCGCCAATACTACTTATCAACATCCGGTTGGTATATCTTGGGAATGAGTATAGGAAGTAGCGGAGACTATATATCTAGTTTAGACCCTCCAGATATAAAGATACGGTGTTTAATAACTCATTTTTTTGATTTGTCGGAAAGTGTAGCCAAAGACAAAAGATTTCAAGTTTATCTCAGTCCTGAGACACTTCTCCAACCATCAACTCTAAGTATAACGGAAATACCCATCATTGTCCGCGATGGTCACGTGATTTATATAATGGCTGATACGGCAAGCATGGAGGATAAAGATTACCAGATAGATATATACCTAACCAAGACTCATTGTATAACATGGTCAAAGCAGAGAGCATATACCAATCCATACGAAGAACAATGGGGATAACCGAGTAAAAGAGCTAACCGCCTTAAATTATCTTCGTAATCATATCCCTTGCACGAGAAACTTAGAAAAAATAAACAGAAATGATCGCACAATGTTTGATTAAAATTTTGCACCCTGTCGTAATTGTATTTAACGGGACCCAAATACTCCGAAATGGATGTCGGTGGTTCGAGGTTGCCGAAAATGTCGGAATATCAGGGGAAGTCAGTAACTGTCGAGTAAGCCATCCAATGACTTCCATTTACATCGTGAAAATTTTTGAGATTAACGATACCGCATTCGCCACGAGGTTTAGGTTTTAACGGCAGACGATCCTTGCTAAAAGTACCTCTGTATTTAGGAATTTTCAAAACTTTGACTGATCTGTTTAAATTGAGATTCGATAACGGTTTAGTAAAATCGATCAGACCTTCACAAGCCTTAGAAAGAGCCCTCTGCCATGATTCGCTTTTTTTTTTCTTTTTTTACGTTTCAATCCCGAACCCTCCATCTTCTTGTAATGTCTCACAATTTCTTCCATTACCTTAGAATCATTCTGGCTCTTTTTAACTGGAGCGGCGATACCGGTGGCACCTCCGACTAGACCACTTACACCGGCTAAGATAGGTCCCAACAATGCCAACAATGGTAAAAACCCACCTCGTTTCACTATCTTTTTTCTTTTCACACCGCTCCATTTTTTTTCCGATTTTACTTGTTTTTGGTTTTTGTTTCGCCATCTCCCTTTTTTTAATAAATCACTTCGACTTTGCCTTTATCCAATTTAAAACTCATTTTTCTATCTCCGATCAACAGCGCGTGGCATGTCGTGTTAGCTGGAACCGCTAAATTTCAACTTTACTTGCACGTCGACTATGCCGGACTGAAGTCTCTCCGATTGCTTGGAACAGTCCAAAACTACTAGAGGATACGTCTTTTTGAGCTGACCAAATCAACGTACAAGTCCCCGACATCGTACAAAGCACGTCTTAACTCTTGAGCCTTTCTATACAGGATCGAGTATTCTTCTGTAGCATAATTTACGTTCAAGTCCAAGAACGGGTAACGTTCGGAATTTAAAGTTACGTGAGGGTCTTGAAGACTGCAGTGATCGAATACGGCTGGATTTTTAGTTTGCGCATCTTTTCTATCAGTCTGCAGAGGTAGAATAACCCACTTCGGTTTTTCGATGGCCAAAGTAGTAAGCATGCGCCATGTGAAACTAGTTCTCTGAGAAAGTTCGCAACTATCGTAATACCAGTGCCTAAAACCCAAGTCCACGTTCATCACACCTTCTATGTAGCTAAAAAGCCTGAATTTTTGCTCGTCGGATGTGGTTACGTGCGGTACGTGCCACGAAATGCTATTCAATTCGGCTTTCCCAACGGCTGTTGCAGCTGCCCAGAATAGAACGTCGTCATTGCTCGCCCTAGACAACGTTACGACATGCTTGGCACCGTACAGCACCTTGTCATAATTTTCGAAAAATCCCATGCAGTGTTTGAAAGGAATGGCGAACGAGAAGCTTCCTTCAGGAGTCGTTTCTTTCACGATGATGGAATGCCGTAATTTGAATCCGATGTTATCGTTCAAACTGGCTGCGGAAGATTCTGCCGCATCTAACGCCCAGCAGTTCCCCAGCAACGACACTTGATCGGTCGAACCGTACGTAAGTGGCCTTTCATGAGAGTCCCATAACCGGGGTAATTTAATTCGTCCACTAGCTTATTCCCCAAGTGATATTTAATGCTGGAAAACGGGAACATGGAACTATTATTGATGAGAGACACTACATCCGCATCGGCAAAACTGGAACCGTCGGCATTCATTAACCTGCCTTTAATCAGAAGATAACTATTCGCGACGTGTAGGAACAAATCTTGGTTTTCGATTACGATTCTAATTTCCGAATTGACGTTGTTTAGATTGGTTCCTAATATCGGATTGTACTCGTGAAATGCGTAGCTCTCCACGGAAGAATCTTGTTGTAAAGATTCGTTTATATCAAGATTCGTTTATGTTCCGTTAACCTCATCTTCTTGCTCTAGTTATAAATTTGATGAATGCTACGTGTTTTGCCCTTATTATTATTATCTACGACGAATCCTTTTCCAATTATTCTTTTTTTTCTTTCGAATACTAACATTTTTTTTTTAATATATACAAAATTAATTTTTAGACCTCAGATGAAGTCTGACGGTAAGGGTTTCCCCGTTTAAATTTATCATTTCGTTATCTTGAGAAGTTAACCAAATACGAATATTATGAATCTTGTCGGTAGTTACGGGAAGGTAAATTAAATTTTGAGGGGAAATTATCATCTTATAACCCGGTGGCACGCCCGGATAAAAAGCGTATATGCAATGATGAGTGTCGACATTCCTGTAGGAAGATCCGATTATGTTGGTTTGAACGAAAATTGTATTCAACCCCATTATATCCACGGATTTTTGACCTTGCTGAGTTTTAGTATAAGTTCCCTGAAGAAACCGTAGAACAGTTCCTAAATTATTATCGCCCTAATAATAATTCCTAATTATTATTATTAAACGAAACTCCGTTGAGCGGATTATTTACAACCAAAATTGTTTTTAAAGTATTATGGTTCGGTTCTACAACCGATGGCATTTTTTTCGTGACCACTTCCTTCCAAAGTAGACTGTATAAAATTATTCAAGTCCGAAATTTCGTAAGCGCCGGGAACGACTCGCACATAGATCCAATTTGCTCCACCATCGATGGTGTGCAACAATTCGTTATTGTCAGCGTGCACGTTGAAAATACTGTAGTACGTATCCAAGGAGACGAGTGCCATTTCGTACTCTTTTTTAGGGTCTAGGTATATAGTCGTTTTTAAATTGCAACTCAGTTCGGCATCTATTCCCGTTAAAATTATTGAACTTGAATCCATGCTTCTTTTTTGTTATTAATCGCAAAATATCATTAAAAAGAGTTAACTTTTTGTTTTACTTCGAAATTTTTTAATCGGTTCCAGGGGATGCTAAATAGTACTCCTGGTCCTGCTGGGTGCTAAATAGTATACCTGGTCATAGGGGGTGCTAAATAGTAC
>JAHWFP010108586.1:36276-63937 GCA_023313725.1 Lithobius niger
CCGCGCCCCCCCCCCCCCCCCGGTGATGCCTCTCAGGGGTTTGGGCAACAAATTCTTACAGCTCAAGTTAAAAACATGAAATCTGGTGCACAAGTCGTTCTTAGCACCATAAAACAAAACAGCCACGGAAAAGGATCTCTGATAACAGTTATTTTAAGGTGATTACAGTATTCTTTTCTGTGTTATTCTTGCTGAAACAAGAAAAAAAAATAAGGGTTATTAGTATTAAAAAACGCTTAAGCGTATAAAATACGGATGTAAGCCTTAAAAAACTTAAAGCCCTAAAGGAACAGATATTAGAAAACGACATGTAAGCCATCAGCGTCGCACTAATACGTGTAAAAGAAGCTCCAGCTTGTTTTTTGGGTCGCTGAAGATTTTTTTCTTTTTCTAATATCTGTTCCTTTAGGGATTTAAGTTTTTTTTAAGGATTACATCCGTATTTTATACGCTTAAGTGTTTTTTAATACTAATTACTAAAAGGTTCAGTCGGGATACACAAGCACAATTAATTACCAAGGACTTGCGTTAAATTGCGTTTTTTTTTTAAATGCTCTAGGGGACTGCCTCAAATCACGCCAGACCACAATGAACCCTTTTTTTCCCTTTTAGTGCATAAGCCATTGTTTAATACCGGAAGTATTTTGATAACCTCTCCATAGCAATTAGGAGCACTGATTTTATTGTTAGGTGTAGCGACTTAAATGTGAGGTTGTGAGGGTTCCCAAGATTTCATTTTTGATAACCCACTTTACTAAAACGAATAACCAATTTTATTCTGGATTTAGTTATGACCCCTAATATCTGGTTTTTGTTCCGGGCAGAATGTAGCCTAATTTGTTTCCTGTTTTGAGTTAAACACCACCCACTATGAATCTGTCCGCATGAGGATATGCCTAACTTAGATGCTACACGAAATGATTTTAAAGGAGGATCGAGGTTCTACCCACATCAAGGTTCTATCGGTATTGTGAGGAGCCAAGAATAAATGGCTGTACAGCCAATGAAGTTCCTGATTGTGGAACCGAAACAATAACCAGTATTGCATGCGATGAAGCTCAATAATTCGGATCCGTATGCAATTACATGGTAAAGGAGATGGATTGCAGAAACCCCGCTGGTTTTCCCACCCCCAGATTTTTGACAAAATGCTTAGTTTTTGCTTACATTTTTTGCAATAAAATTAACCCCATTTTGCCTTACAATTACAAAATTGATATTTGTCCTCTAACCTTAGCTTTTATTTTTTTTTCTAAATCCGTTGTAAATATTTTCATTCATTTTGTATTTTGGCATATTGGGGCGGTTTTCATAGAGTGCATTAACAAGCAATTTAATAAAAAATGCAAGATTGCGATGCTAATGTGAAAGGTATGTTTTATGTTGGAAAGGCGCAAAGAGTCTGGAGTTCTGATGGTAAAAAAGGTATACTATTTAACAATTTTAAAATATTGTAAATCTTCTATTTGTGGCCGGGTCCTCAATTGTAGCCATTCTCTAATTGTAGCCGGGAGTTTACTCAATGAGAAATTAATGGTAGCAAGTCTCCAGTTAAGCCGGGTCAAAATAGCTTGATTTTGAAAAAAGTTCCTATTTATTAATGGTTACCACCATGTTTAGGTTTCTTGAATAATAATGGTAAAAACGTTCATTTAATGTTATTTACCGTTTTTAATGTCAGACACATGTTTTACATGTATTGATTTACCATAAATTTTCTTTCTAAATTTTATAGTAGCCAGTCTCTAGTTGCAGCCAGTCTCTAATTGTAGCTGGATCAAAATGGCTTGATATTTAACCAGTAGCCCGGGCTACAAATAGACGGTTTACGGTATTTAATAATGGTTACAAATTCTCGTTTTCATAAGCCTATTTATTTGTGACAAATTCAACCGTACTTTTTATTATTAACAACTTGTGAAACCCATCACGTTTGCTGCTTTTCTTTTCAGCCTTCATGGAGAAAAGAAAAAAAACGAGCAGGATATATCGTCCATGGTAGTTTTTCGTGCATTACTTTAATTTGGTTACATGTAATTATATCTTGCTGTCATGCAAGTCACTTTAAATATGCAAATTGATTAACCCATGCTAATTGGCCTACAGCGCAGATACCAGTAAATTAACCAGTCATACCTCAACAGAACAACGTTTTTTAGCTAAGCAAACCAAACGAATATGAACAGCCATAGAAAGAAATTGAACACAATCACAATTCTGGACGCTTGTTTAAAAAAAAAAAAAATATCACTAACACGAAGCTAGACAAGTAGTTCCCTATTTCCCTACAAATTACGAACTACAAATAGAAAAATATGGCCAATTTCTCAGGGAACAAACTATTTTGTTGCAAATAAATGTGCAAGTATAGTTATGTATTTGTCATGCATAGTTGTGTAGCCTACCTTTAATGCAATTATCATTTCTTATTGGCTACATTCACTGCAATATTTTAAACTGCAAAACTATAGGTGCCAAGACTAGATAACCAGTAATTTCATAACATTTCATGGCTTTAATTGCATGGCAATGGATTTTTAATTTTGCCAAAGGGAAAAAATTTAACAGGATCCCTATCACGTCACAGATAACAACGATCCTACGTACACATCAGCCATAAATATCACAGTTTACTTATCCACACTATTGTCAAAATTTTTCATCCATTTCATAAATTGTGACTTGCTGCATCCAGCCTCTAGAAGGCTTGGTAACCAAAACAAAAATGGAAAAAGCAACAAATTTGCTTATTAGAAATTTAAAGCTGATCTTCGTCTGGTTGGCTACTGAAATATTTACAAGTCTGCGACACAATGCGACTGTGTAACGCTTTTCGTGCAGCGTTACTGTGTTTAGTGTGTAAATTATGAAATTCTTTTAAATTATTAAATTAAATGCTTATTCAATTTATTAATTTAAGTGGTTGTCGTAAACGTATACCAAAACTTTGGTTTCATGATTATTTAAAATTTCTAATAACTTGGCGTATGTATTGTGTTGTCCCTTTTACACAAATGTTAAAATCTATTTGAAAACCTCATGCTATAAATTATAACTGCTAAGAATTGTGCCTTTAAAAAATATTACCAGTAAATTGAAATTTCAGTGGCAAAGTAACACTGAGAAAGAAATATTTTTCTTGTTATGTAGCTTTTATTACTAATCGCAATAAAATACTCCAAACTGACGTTACTGTCGTAAACGCATTTACCTGTGCGAAAAATTATAACTCAACTTACATAATATCTGTTAAATTAAATGTATTACCTGTCCATAATTAATTTTCTTGTTCGCAGTTAATTTCTGCATCTCCCGATATAGCCTAACCATGCACGAATTTAAAAAAATTATTGAACATTTTATTGAAGTTTAACGTGTACGTTTTTGAAAATTTTGACCTAACTTTTTTTATGGCTGGGAGCTCAGAGCCGGTGGCGTCCATTGGCTGATGTTGGCGTTGCTGCTTGGCCATCTTTAGAGGTTTGAGTGGTTGGAAATCAGGCCTACTACAGATTATCTCTACAATGAAAATAGTCATGTAATTATAATTTTAAATATCGGAAATTTCGTGAACATTATCGCGTTTTGGGGTCTAAAATTGGGCCGGTTTTGTGTCACATTTAACTGGTTTAACGAAGGTTTCGTACGTGGTGGCGCTGTTTTCTTCAGTTAGGGTTAGGCGTGTCAATCCTCTATGAGGGGTTGCGTGACGTCATCCGTTGCGTAGGCATCAATCGTCTATCGTCTTTCGCGATTCGTATTGCGTCACTGATTGTTGTCGTTTACCACTTGCCTGTATAACTAACTATACGCGCTTGTGAATTTGGTTGTAAATGCAGCGCATTGTATCTAGGACGGTATGTATAAGTTATCAGCCACCTTTCCGAGTAAAGTGGCTGATAACCTATACTTATCACCCAATTTCACGATCTCAGTCCGACAACAATAGCACAGCACGCACACAACAAAGAATGACTCGTTCTGGCGTTCTTTTGGTCAAAAAGGTCGACAATGCGACAAAGTTGTCATTGTTGGAAGCATTGTTATTACTTCCTTAGTGAAAGGGTCTGTAGTGTATGTAGGTATTGGGTCGTACTACTGCGTGGGTAACCTATGGCATCTTAGAGCAATATACTCACTTCGTTACGTGATGATGGGTGCTTTCGTTACGTGATGGCATAAGTAATAAACGACAAACAACCTTGGTGTAAGCTACCACTGGAGAGACAGCTTTACTTCCTGTGTGCAGGGATTATATACAGTTACAGGCATGGTCATGTGACAGGAAGTATAATGTATATGGCATACAATTAAGTATAATATAAACAAGCTAACCTAGTAGGGTAGTTATGGAAAGCTGGAGGGTTGACAGATAGGAACCTAAATTGAAGCGGCCATTTTGGTGCCACAAGTAACGATCCCCACAGGTTCTGTGATCGTGTTTACTGATTGTAACTCGATTCCGAAGTGCCCCATCACCGTTCATACAGCGGAAACTCAAAGATGAACAGCCCCTTCATACAATTTCTCTTAAAATTTTTTTTAGGAGAAGTTGTTTGAAGGTGCTATTCGTCGTTGAGTTTCCGCAGTATAACGGTGATGGGGCACTTCGGAGTCGAGTAACAATACAGCAATGAAAGCAGAGAACCTTCGTTTGTTAACTGGGTATTCGTTCATTGTGCGATGATGGGTGCTTTCGGAATCTGGAAGAGTTATGCGGTAAGACAATAAACGTGTAATTATAGGACGGACAGCCAAATGGTCGCGATTAGTGACAAATAAACGTATACTCAATGTGTACTAATTTTGGCTTAACTTTTAATTCAAGTTGAAAAGGTCCACATTTAAAGCAACATACCGCCTGCATTATAACCTTCCGCCTGCCTCACAACACCCACGCGACGATCACATCCGCGTATTTACCACAGCTAAGGTCAACTGAGACGGTAGCTTTGTTCCTCGCAACGAAAACGTAGCTACTGTCTCATTTGGCATTGCGCCTAATAGTCCAGCCAAGGTTAATTAAATATATATATCTTTTACAAGGTTGTTCCGTCCCGACCTCATTAACGCGCTCCGCCTACCATGACGTTGCTCGTGACGTCACTGTACTGCCAGCTGATCGCGGAGATGGCCAACAGCACAGGCGGCAGACGTAAACATTGCACGATGTATCTCGCTAGCAACGTTCATGAGAGAAAATAATTTTTCGTATTATTATTTTTTAACGTTATGAGTAGATTATAGATTACAGTGAATGTGAAGACGAAAAAAATAAGCTTTTGAATTAATAAAGTGTGCCAACGAAGCAGTAGATCGTGCGCTTGTTTTCGGATATTTTGAAAATACTGCAGTCGGCCGAAATTCGCTCTTGTCTAACGTGCGTGCGTGTAATGAAACGACGGGGTAATAACTTGTCAATGAATTTGTATTTCGGAACGGACCAAGGATATAATAATATTACGATGTCTGTAAACGGAAAACGAGCGCTGTAATTGTGTAGTGTGAATAAACTGCCAACAACCGTAAATATTTTTGCTGTACTGCAATAATTATGGTCCTGCATTGCACAACGGGTGTTAGGCTTTGGTGGGGGACTGGGGCGGGGAAGTGGGGGCGAGGGGAAGAGATAAATCCCCCCCCCCCCCAATTACCTGAGATCGTAAATAAAAACGGGAACACAACCATCTACCCACCCCACTCACACAAAGACCCGAGACAGTAAATAACTATAGGGATTGTCGTAACCTTTAAAAAAACCGTAACGTTAGGTGTATAATTATAGTGTGCGAGGGGGGGGAGGGGGGGTGGTAAGGGGATGGCTTACCGCATTAGCTGATTACCCTACTATACCTGGGATATTATTTTTAATTCATTATGATCCCGCTCCCCCCCGTCCCGTCCCCCCAATAAATTTCCTGAATGCGCCACAGCGCAATACACCGCAGCACATCATAGCCAACAAACAGAGCAAAGGAAAACGGAGGAAAAAAAGGATAAAAAAGAAACAAAGGAAACAAACTGTGAAGCCCAATTCGGCCAATAGTTACCATTATATGACCCAATTGTCTTAGAATATTAATTGAACAAAAAAATAATACAAATTTTTAAAAACCAAAGGGAAAAATAAATAGGCAGATAAACGTCATAACAAAATCTAATCTAACCTTTAATAAAAACACCTCACAACAAATTTAAAATCAATTCTCTATTCCAGATTGAATCCATTCCTGCCTGGTGAAATCCGAACCAATGCAACTGATTTGTTACTTATTTTGTACATCTCCCTTTCAGAACAGAATGAAAAAATAACAAGCAGAATAACGTTATTTTCTCTGATGTTCTTTTTTTTTGTATCCTGTTGTGAGATGGAGTTGGTATAATAGGTGGCAAGGGTGCCTGCAGAAAGGCAAAATAGGTGGGATCGAAAAAGTCAGAAAGGGCAAAATTATCAATCAAAAGGGCAAAAAAGGTTAACCAATGGCACGAAATTACGTGACACATGCACAGGGGGAGAAGTTTTCCCTCCATCCCTTGCCATGATGGAAAGGAAAACTTACATTTTTAACGTTTTATGCTCACAGCATTTTTTCCTAACATTTTTTTATGCGTAAAAAGGGCAACCAGTCTCGGGGGGGGGGCTTCAGCCCCAATGTAGGGGCAGCCTTGATAGGTGACAAGTCAGTAGTCGTGATTCGAGTTTCACCAGGTAGGGAATGAGTTTCAATCTGGGATCGAGATTTGAATTTTTTAATTTGTTGTGCGGTGTTGTATAGGTTAGGTTCGGTCTGCACTTTTGTTCTGAATTTATCTCCTTTTTTTTCGTTTTGAATTTATCTGCTTTTTTTCGTTTGGGTATTTAAATTTGAATTTTATTTGGTATTACAGGCAGGAGGAAATAATAAGTACTATACGTATGCCTTATTGATTTCCTCCTATTATAATTTACCAGTACGTCAAATCTTCAAAGAAAGAAAATCCATTCAAGAAAGAAAAAGGAAATCAACATTCCAGAAAGAAAATCCATAAGACCAAACCAAAAGGAGTAAAAATTTATTTTCTCTGGATTTTATTTGCCTTTGAATATTCTTCCTTTTGATTTTTGTTTTGTTTTTTTCTATGTCATATGGATTTTCTTTTAATGTTACTGCTGTTTACTGCTGGTTTATCAGTGGCGCACCCAGGGGGAAGGGGGGGGGGAGAGAAAATGTACACCTTGCCATTCCCCAGACCTGAGATTAACAGTAAAACTGAGCAATTACGAGCACTTTAATTTTTTTTTCTACTGACATCAGAAGGCCCCTCTTTTTCGCGTCAGGATAACGTTGGTTTATGTTACAATGGTCTCATCAACTCAAATTCGTTCTCCGAGCCAGTGTTTCCTCTCCTTCATCCCCCCCTCCCCCCTTCATCCCTGCCCCTAAACTCCTAAAATGAGAAACGTTATTTGCATTGAACTATTGACCATCCAAATAGAAAAACTATTTACCATCCATATGTCCTCGTGGTAGATTTAGCTGCTAATCTGCCACTTCTCTAGTATTAATTATTTTCAGGAGTCCTTTTTTGCATTTTTTTCAACTTGCGATAATTAAACAAACGGTAGTTGAAAACTGGACACTAAAGTTTCAAAAACCAAGGGGCAAGAGAAAGGAGATGAAAAAAATAGATTCACTTATAGGAAATAAAAATAAATTAAACTGGGTTGGGGTGGCATTCCTTTATTAGGTTTTTTTTTTTTGATGTACAATTCAGCGCCAAAAATTACATTACAGGCACATAACAGGCCAATTACAGGCCTTCAGCCATTCATATTACGCTAGGCCTAGTAAAAAAAATCAAACGCTTCTTTATCAGCCTTTCCTACGGAAAGTGAATATTTTCTATATTTTTGATATATTAAAAAAATAATAAAATAAATATTTGATATAGTCAGCATAATGCATTTTAAAAACAAAAAATGTTAAAAACAAATTTCAGTGACGAGTGCAGAATAAATTAATCCCTCATGTGGGTGGTGGGGGAAAAAAATCCTCGTGCGCAGAAGGATTGTCGACGGAAATCTACGTTGGTTGAGGCCTAAAAAAAATCAACGGGACCTACTGACGATTTCCCATGTCAAACCCAGTTCTTGCATCACGATCATGTTACTTGTCAGTGGTAAACGTCCAGAATATTATCATACAACTACTTTATGTACAATCCTTTAGCTATTCACATTATTCTACGGTTTAAACACGATCTTCTCTTGCTGCTGTAATCTACTGCGACCTCCTTGTTTGGGCGCGGTAAAGTCTTGATGCGTCCGTCGGAGCTTCGACTAATATGGTCGGAGCTGGCCGGCAAAGCGGTCCTTTTTGTCTTGCTTTTTGTATGAACATCGCACGTATTTTACAATCTATGCACCATTTCTTTCCACGAACAGTATTGCCAACACATTTATGTGGTCAGACGGGTCAAAATCATGATTGAAAAGTGCCATAAGTGCCGTTATTTCACTGAATAGCTAGACGACGGCGAACCATCCAGGTACGATACGGCGATAAGCATGCGACACCAGTTTGGCGGCCATGTTGTGCGATCAGCTGGCAGTCCACCTACGTCATTGACGGCCAGCCAATGACACGCGTTTATGCATACGGCCGGGATGAGACGGGGCTGAGTCCAGCCAGCGTGAGCCCATTGATTGTGTCGTCACAAACCGGAATGATTCTCGTATTTTAAAATCACAATTTATAATTTTCTAGGCTTATAATTTTGCTTCGGCGATCTATTGGAATAATTAATTTTAATTTTTATTGCATTATAGTCTATTAGATTTTAGATCGCATGGTAATTATTAGAAAATTAGTAGATGTACACACAGAGATGAAACGTCATGATTATTGTACGCGCACAATGCATGATTTAGTGACGGATCGTTAGTAAATAAAGTTCCATTATATTCAACAGAAAATATCCTAGACGCCACATTTAAAAAAGGATTTTTAGCAAGGGAAGGACTAACGGTAAGGAAATAGACCATTGGGGCCGTACTTGATGTGGAGGATAGAGAAAAATGGCGCTGAGAGGTATATCCCTTTAATAAATAAATTTAAAATGATGAAAACCATGACAGACGTTTCTGTCAGAATGGCTAGCATTCGGCGTAGCCAAATTTTTGTGGATTGGTGGGGGGTGGAAGAGGGAAGGCGTAGAAGCTGACAAAGGGAGTCGGGTAGGGTGAGAGCTACCCACCAACATAAGTTTGCACTGTTCTGACTGACGAGGAAAACAGAATCTATTCTAAATTTTAATCAAGGCTGTGACGTCGGTTGTAATTTTAAATCGTAAATAACCTTTACAGTTCAGTGTCATAATGTTTTCGTGCTACAAGAAAAATTAAATAAATAAAACGAAAGCATTTTTTTCTTGCTTTTTTCTTTACGATGTTGTTCTTAATTTTAATCGAGGCTGTAACGTCCTTTTTAACATCTGGAGCAAGCATGATGTTCTTTAATTCATAAGCAGGCATGATATCCAGGCGTGATATCCGATATCACTCCTCCTTTTGCATTCAGCTCTAAACCATTGTTGCAATGCCGTCGTGTTCTATTGTTAAAGGAGGACTATGATCGTGAAATTGGGTGATAAATGGTACCGAATAATACTTTGAACGTTAAATGAAAACTTGTAGCATTGTTCTAGTTTTCATATAACCTTCGAACTATTAGTTGGTGCGATTAAGTTGGCGAATGTTTTGGTGTGCTGTCCTTTGAATGGCCGAACCATTCGGAACATGGCGGTCCCTTTTACCAGCTTTGGTTTTTGATATAATATGGTAAACTGCGTTTACCGGACAAGCAGATTTTAGATTTAGGATGCAGCTATCTGTGATACTTCCGCTTTTAGATTATGGAATGGCAACCACCATCTAAACGTGGTGGGCAAATTCATTCGTAGTAACTGAAAATTGTTAAAGAAGTCCGACGATTAGGGTAAAACACTCACAGCTGAGTTAAACTGTGATACTGTTTGCAAATATATTCTAGCACAGGCAAAAGTTTGAACTAATTTTCCAACAGCTGTTCGATTTTCTAAATTGATGTTTGCATAGCTTTTAAGATATACAACGTTTTGTGGCAACCTTTCTGTAATAAGCCTATATGTTGCCTTGCCGCACACCACAAGAGTGATTACGAATAGGTGCCCGCCATGTTTCTTCTGTTTTTTTTTTAATTGTTGTTTTAATATGAAATTACAGTTATGGTCTTTAGAGGGCGTTACTATAATTTTGTAAATACAGTAAATAAATAAATAAATAGATTGTATAGGAATGGTCTCTCGCGAATCTCACTTAAACGAAAACCGGAAGTTAACTCCGTCATGTTGGCGTTATTCCGGCATCGGCGAAGCGCCTGAAGGACCGCAGATTGCGAAGGTTTGGAATGCATTGTTTCTGGTACAGTTGCAATCCTTGATTGTTTTTCTGCTAATTACTACTGGAAAATTGCGTCACTATCTTGTTGTTTCTTAAGAGAAGCTTGTAATCTTATGACTGTTTTTTAACGCTCAGCTATAATAAATCCTTGACTTTTAAAAGCCAGCACTTTATTTTTATCAGGGTTTGTTTGGTATTTCGGGTGCCATCCGTCATATTCACTCAATCTTCACTTACGGTTTCTAGTAAAGCTTTGTTTTTATTACGTGTCCAATTGTGGGCTCTGTATTTTAAGAAACTTGTTTTAATTCAGCAACTTTGGTTAATCACCGGTATTTCACTTAACAAACCTGTTAATAGCACCTGCTTCAATTCACAGTACAAAACGCCGTCTTAAATTTCCGGAACCTAGGTAGAACGAAGTCATTAAACCTAGCCTTAAGTTTTTTTTTACTTTTTAACGTCTTGCTTAATGTTTATGAACAGTCGTTTAAAAAGTCTTTTATATTAATTTTTCAGGCCCTTTTTCATTTCACCGACGAAAGTGTAGTTGTAATATGTATGTTTATTTAGCAATTATATTTTCTTTTTTGGACATGTGATTAATTGCTGTTCTCGTGCAAGGTTTCCATGAGCAAGCTACACTTATTTTCTTAAATTATTTTTATGTTTTATTCTCTGCCCATGAATGTCCACATTTTTTACCCAAATACTGTTGGAGGGGGGGCATTCTGTAGGGATAGATCTGAGTTATGCAAAGTCTCTCGTCAGTTATCTCGAAACGATCATGCTTTATTTCCCCAAGAGCCTTGCTATCCGATAGAGTTTCTCAGTTTGTTTTCCTTAAAAAAATCAAAGAACATTTATAGTACTGTTCAATATAAATTGTATTGTAAAATTCATTGTATTGTAACCATGAGCTCGTAGTTTTTAGTTAATTAGTAAGTTTGTGAGCGAATGGCTTGGATGCCTTATCGGCTCAATAAAATATCAATCAATCAACCATGCCAACAACAACGTTTTGGCTCCCTGTTAACAATACTTTGTCATCCACAATCCAAAACTGCTATTCTATTACCAGCTGTCAACCTAGAAAGTTGCTTTTTCGTTAATTACAATTAGAAATTATTCCTCCCTTTTCCTCCACTAACTCCAATTTAACCCATCACTGGTAGGCAGTGGCAGGCGAGTCTCTTTAACATGTAAATCCTGAACAATAAACATCAACAGCACTACAACTACTTGTAATTCTTTCATAATTCATAATTCTCCCCGTAATCCAACCGTTGGCGCCACAGAACAAGGGAAATAAGAAACTAGCTCATCAGACAACAACGAATATATTGTAACATTGTTACTCTTGGGACATAGGGCCTTAGGGCTTCGTCGGGCAGATGACCGGGTGCGGTTAACGCTCGCTAAAATCGTTTGACCCTTTGATCGATTAAGCTGATATTGTTTAGATTGTTGCTCAATTTCGAAGTTCTCCTTCGGCAAACGAGGAAATGAGAAACTTCACCCAATAAAAAGAAATGCTAGCTGTTGTTTAATTCCGAACTGCCCCATCACCATTCACAAACATTTACGAATATCCCCTTCAACGAAGAAGAATTAAAGAACGTCCAATATTGATGCTTTACTGCACGCAACTGTTCTATTACAGTTTCACTACATCTCATTGTTAGGCTCATACTGTGCATTGTTACCACCTGTTCGACTGTTCCAAAGTTTATGGCAGCAACTGGGATGTTGAGTATAAAATGATTGTGGTCTTATTGGAAGATGGAGAAGTGGTCAAGAGCAAGTCAAAGTACTTAGGCACGAAACCGATCTAGTGGTCGGATGCTTGCAGGAAGTCTGTCTGTCAGAGGCGTCGGTATTTTCCGAGTTTTACCCGGTTACGGTCGGAGGAGAGTTGGGAGGGTTTCCTTGTTGCAGCAAGGCTGGCGAAGAAAACAGGCAGGGAGGCAAAACGAGATTATTGGAAAGTGTTGTGTAAGAAGTTTACGAAGTTGACTGTCATTGCTGAAGCATGGAAGATAATCTCAGGGGTGTAACAAATCTCCTCTTCAACGTGGATGGAACAAAGGAACTGCACGGGAAAGAGCCAGTTGAAAAAATTAACCGACGGTTTGCTGATGTGTATGCAGGTGTGTGTCCTTCTACTGGTTTCCATTTGGTAGATATGAGTGACGCATAGAGTGAGGATTTTGTGTTGCAAGAGTTGGAAGCGGTATTGGTGGCTTGTAAAGAAGGAACTTCGGGAGTGGATGGCGTAAGGTATTCAGATATCAAGAAGTTGTCAACAGACGATCTGCAGCACTTACTTGCGTTTTTGAATAAAATGTGGATAGAAGGGAAGTTTCTGGAGCTATGGAATCAAGCAGTCTTGGTCCCTCCTATCAAGAGTGGTGAAGGCAAGAGAAGTGTAGTGTCGTACCGCCGAATCTCGTTGCTCCAGTGTGTTAGGAAAGTGTTTGAAAAAATGTTGATCAAGAGGTTGGAGTGGAGGGTGGAGAGTACTGGGGGATTTTATAGTAATCAGTTCGGCTTCCGCCATTTCAGGAGTGTGCAAGATGCCATCTTGTTGTTGGAACCAGGAGTAAGGGAGGCATGGAGGTCAGGCTGTCTGATGGTTGTGGTATGGTAGACATTCGTACAGCCTACGACTGGGTGGTCCTGGATTTTGTCTTGTTAGAGTTAAATTGGAATACTGTTTGTGCGAAGATGGCAACTACGTTTCAGACTATGCTTGGTAATCTTTTTTTTTTGTGTGTAACTAGAATGGCTAAAATGTATTTGTCAGTGGGGTCAACCTCTAGGGGTCTGCCCCAAGGTAGTTGCTTAAGTCCGTTTCTCTTTGCTATCCTGTTGAATAACCTCTTGCAGGTTTTTTCTCCGCTCCCTAATACTGCGGGTTTTGCTGATGATTTGGTGGTGTGGTTAGTTGGTATGGATGTGGTAGTAATACAGGGGGCATTTCTGTAGGGTATTAATATGGTGGAATCATGGTTGGCCTCAAGGGGTTTGGATTTGTCGGTAGAGAACTCGCACGTAATTGTTTTTGGTAGACGTGAGGTACAACCAGTGTTGCTGAATATCGCTGGAAAGAGTGCCGTGAGTTATCTGGAGGTCTGTTATCTAGGAGTGTGGCTTGATTCAAAGTTAACTTGGGCACGGGAGGTGAGGGAAGATAGACGTCGAGTTTTGCAGCAGTGCAGTATCCTGGCACGTCTTTCATTTTTATCCTGGGGGTCCCGAGAGGGCATTATTGAGGGTGCTAGATTATCACATTCCGTTTCTGCCCCTGGGTAAAATTAGTTGGATTCAATCAGAGGTGAATGTATGCTTGCATCTAATTACAGGGGCACTGCGGTCGTGCCAGTGTTAGCACTACAAGTGGAAGCAGGGGTAATGCCACTGAAGTTTAGGGTGCAATCTCTTTTGTTGCACTTGGTTTTGAGGAATTTGAGCAAGCTGAAGCAGGTGATATGGTTGGTGCGTTGCTGCAGGACTATCTTTCCCTTAAGGATAGCAACTGGAAAGAACTGGGTACTGGGGGGGGGGGGGAGGTCTGTGCG
Organism: Lithobius niger; assembly: GCA_023313725.1. Lineage (NCBI taxonomy): Eukaryota > Metazoa > Arthropoda > Chilopoda > Lithobiomorpha > Lithobiidae > Lithobius > Lithobius niger. The sequence continues at coordinate 50,278 of JAHWFP010108586.1, forward strand.
TCTGTTTAGAAGTTCTTGTTTGAGGGATGTCCCTTGAGTATTGCTTGGCCAGGGATTCCTCCATGGTTCTTGTCTCATGTGCTGAGAGTGGCTAATATTGGCGTACATTGTTTGAGAGGGCAGGATTTGGATATTGAGGTTTTTTGTGATGCTTCCTTCTTGCATTCGTCCGTGGAAGGGGGAGTTGGGGTCTGGATTCCTAGTTTAAAGAAACAGTTTAGTTACCCTTATGCTGGTCTTGCGGAACTAATTGCACTTTCGATTACGGCACGCATTTGCATAGAGCTCCCATGTATGGGTGTGTTGATTCTCACGGACTCACAGTCGATAATAAAACGTCTGCTGAGGTGTATACGGAAAAAGGATTTTACACACACAATAATCTCGGATATATGCACGAGTGCTTTGCGGGTAATCATGAGTGGGAGGCAGGTATCTATAGCATGGGTGCCAGGACACTGGGGAACGAAGTAGCGGACCTCCTCTCTAAACGTTACCGTAAAGAAGGGTGTAAGTGAGTGAGAGTAGTAAGCAGTCCCAGAGACCTTCCTTCTGTGATATAGAGAGTTGCACAGGGCAAGTGGGAAGACGAATGGTTTGCAATAGCTACTGGTACCCAATTTTTCAACATCCATTCGTCTATCTTATATACCCAGATGGACTGTAGTTGTTGCTTCGAAGGTCAGCAGTCTTAGTGTCCAGACTGCATTCAGGGCATATCGGTTTGTTGGAGAAATGGGATGAGAGTGCGTTCCCGTTGTGTTACTGTGGTATTGAAGAGGAGACGATAGAACACTTTCTGTTACGATGTCCGTTGTTTCATGCTGCGTGTTCAGTCTGGTCGGTTCGCCTCCTAAAGGAGGTGCAATCTCTTTTGATAGTATTGCCACACTGGATCAGTAGTAGTGTGCGTTGCCTGAAGGCAGTATAGGTTGCGACTGGTTGCTTTGTATAGGAAATGTTTGATGGTCTGAATGTTTTCTTATACTTGATGGTTTGTGTACCAAGTGTCTTTATCCTGTAATGTTATCTTGCATACGAGTGGCTGGTGACCAGTTATGGTTGTAGCTCCGTTAATAAATCAATCAATCTTCAGTCGTATAATAACCGAAAACCGTGGGCATTCTACAACAATAGAGCACGGTGCTATTGCACCTTTGTTCATTTTTATATGAATGCCTGCGGTTTTCTGTCATTATCCTATACTTGTTGTAAAGTTTTTACATCAACGGAAACAACGTATCATCCGAGGTGGAGCCGAGGATGATTACTGCTTCCGAGGATGCAAAACTATCGACGAAGGCTTTGTAGCAGTGAAAATGACGAAGCTTTTCAGTGGAAACGATCGGGTTTGGTGTAATAGGCTGCAGAGCTGTTACGTGAGTTTAGGCAATTGTTTACTGCCTTATCTCGAGTTAAAGACAGAGATTACTAGAGCATCGAATCTGGCAGACAGTTTTCGTTTTGCTGTTGTATGGTTTTTTATGCATTATAACGACGTTCTAATTTTCTTGTGCGCCCATTGGCTTTTTTTAACGCCACAGTCAGCCCCATACCAGTTCAGTGATTATATTTTCTTTTAACATTAATTTTATTTTCAGGTTGCAGTTTATGCCCTCGTGGTTTTAGTAGCGGCAGCTGATAGTGATTCAGTAGAAAGTTCGTTAGAAAATTACGACGTAAGTAATTGAAAAAAAAAAACTTTTTTTTTTAGTTAAGATTTGCAAATTATGGTTTTGTTGGCCAACGGTCAAGTGTCGTACAATATTTATAAAATCTAGAAAAAAAGCACTTTGTAGAAGTGGAGATCATAAATGCGTCGTTAGTTTTGAGATCAACAAATTACCTGAAAGGGCAAATTAAACACCACCGATAATGTGTTGTGTTGCTACTGGAGAGGCAAAGAAACGCAATATAACGGTTCGGTATGTGGTGCCTTGATCACAATCTTCAAAATCCTCAATTTTTTTTTCAAAGTTTATTTTGGTGCATCACCTTTCAACAACATTTTAAAATCGTTCCAAGTTCAATCACTAATGGCCACGGAGATTGGCAAGTCTACATACCAAATTAAAATTCCCATTTTTCCCCCTACTTTTGTAGGGCGCAAGCCATTTCGAACCACCTATCTGAGGCTTAATTTCTGCTTCTCAGTTATGCTTTCAAAAATCCTCTAAGTCTTTAACGTCCCTCCAATACGATATAATTTTTTTTTAAGGATAGGCTAGCAGTATAGTTTTACTCTGTTTAGAGTTTCGGTGCTAAACCTACAATAATTTACTTGTCTAAGCAGCGTTTTTTTTTTCCAGTTTTGTTTTCTATGTTTTCCTTATGAGAATCATCACTTTGTATAGTAGTAAAATTGCATTCATACTATAGGTTTTAAACTATGGAATGCCCATTCTGATTGATAGCTCACAAACATGTCCACAAATCGCAATAAATTATGTACGAGTAAACGAGGCAGAGAACCTATGGTTACTTTTAAGCAACGAAATATCGTCGAAATATCTAGAAGCTAGATGGTAAAGAGCAATTCCAAAACGTCGTTGTCGTGGTAATAGCCATCGTCCAAGCTACGTTCAGTTACCTGCGCCTAGTAGTATCAATCGTTTCGAAATAAAATTAAGAATTCCTTCTGAAGAGACAGTTTTTACTTTGGCTCCTGAACGCTCATTGACTGTTCACTTAAGAATAGACAGAGCCAAAATAGGACCGACAAGCAGTTTGTTGGTGACACTGTGATGAAGATATGCACCCATAGTATAGCTATAGCTATAGCTGTTAGTTACGTAGACTTGTGAACATTCCTTAACATGCAACGTAGTACAAAAACGGGTCGATTATTTTAAAGTTCAGTCATTTTAACTATTTAAGTACTGGACTTACAGGCCCAAACGCCAATAAAAATACACGAACACGACACTTTTTAGTGCCACACATTACTAACTCAGTTTAGTTTAAATGGGATGGTCATTTCACATAGTAACTATTTAAGCTAAGTGAATTCAGGAGAACATGAAGTACAAGGATTGAAGAATTCTGGGTAATCATAAATATACCAGCATTTGACCAAATCAGGGCAATCATTCGCTACTTTAAATTTACAGGTCATATTTTGAAATAACAATAATCATATCTATACATCAACCGATCTGCCGATTACGGCTTCATCATATAAAATTAGTAGTAGTAGTATAAAATTAGTAGCTACACATTATAACACAAAAATTCCCTTAATTTGGCACTGTAACACAAGTGCCAGTGTGAGTCATACACTGGCACCTCTTTCATAATGAAACTCCTTTTATGCACCTGTTATGCAGTCATCTAGGGGTCATCCCATTGGTACATACACTTTGCTACATTGTTAAGCTTTCTTGTAACATTAACCATTCAGAAAAGAGTTGAAGTGGAAATTAATAGGTGGAACAGTTTTTGTTCATCTTAAATGGGAGCTGCAAATATGTCCAAGTAAATTTTAACAAGTATGAATTTCTTTTGTTAAAAAGGTTGATCCGAGCTAAAATTTATTTGTTTATTTTTATTTTTAGCCAACGAAATATCAGTTTAACTATGATGTCAAAGACGATGACACTTACAATTATCAAACTCGAGATGAAACCCGAGAAGGAAAAAATGTATATGGAAGCTACTCCATACTCGAGCCAAATGGCAAAATCCGTGTAGTTAACTACATTGCTGACGACAATGGCTTCCACGCCATTGTAAGTCACAAGGGAGAAAATAAGAATGACTATGAAGATGACTACAAAGAAGATGAATTCAAGAAAGAATACAAGAATGCCTACAAGCACGGTGACAAACATAACCAATACATGAACGACTACAAGGATGATTACAAAAAAGATGAGCACAAGAACGATAAAAAGAAAGATTCTTACAAGAATGGTTACAATGATGATTATCAAAAAAAAGAATACAAGGATGATTACAAGAAAGATTCGTACAAGCATGACTTCAGTGATGATTACAAGGACGATTACAAAAATGATGCATACAAGGACGATAACAAGAAAGATGTGTATAAGCACAATTACAAAGACGATTACAAGCAGGACGAATACAAAGATAATTATAAGAAATATGAATACAAGGACGATTACGATTACGAAGACGAATATTTTGTAAACTACAAAGATGATTACAAAAAACACAACCATGGACACAAACATAGTTACAATGATAAAAAACCAATCTACGGATACTCAAAAGGACATGATTACAAGAAACCTTTTTATGGACAAGATCATTCTCACCACAAACTTGGGTACCATAAACATACTGATTATGTTCATAAAAACTATGGCCATGAACACCTGTACAAGCCACAGCACCATTATTCCCCACATCACAGTCATGGTGCCAAACATGGCCATTATGGTCACCATTACGGACATCATGGAAATCCTTATAATCATGCTCATCATGGGAATTACGGCCATGGGCATCAAGCTAATCATCACGTAACACTTGTGCATGGGCATGGGTATCATCATCAGCACCATCCTGCTCACTATGGCCTAGCTATGCCAATTTATAGTCATGCACAGCACGGACATGATCATCATGGGTATGGCCACGGTCACCCCATACACGGGCTTCATCACTGATGATGTGCCTTATCATAATTACATGCCTATCTAACAGAATTGTTATAAGAATGCTGCCCGCCATTAACAATATTAGGTCATATTTCATCTAAGTATCATTGTGAATACGTTGAGTTGCAGTGCATAGCAACTTTTCAATAGTGCACACAAGATCCTATCATGCTGGTGTGATACTACACAGAAAGAGTTTGCTCTGGCAGTATTTTTAAAATTATCAGCCTATCAATTGCCGTCAATTAAAGTATCAGACCACACTGAAAAACTTCTTTGGCTGAAAATCATTCTCATTAAGTGCCTATTGATGTTTTTAAATTAATATAAAACATGTACTTTAACTTATTTATTCTCATTTCCTAATGGACTGTTCTTGAGTACCTATAAATATTCTTTAATTGTGGTAAAACATGCATTTTGAATTATTTATTCTAATTGCCTAATGAACTATTCTGTGACTACATTATATAATTTTTAAATATGCAAGTGTTGTAGATTTCGTAGCAACAGAAACTCTTAAAAATATAATGGGACAATAAAATAACCCTAACTTAAATTAAAATGTTAATATTCACATAATTTAGCTAATTTGGTACATTCCAAATGCCCTATAGGACTGTGATAATAGCCTATAATCCAAATTATCTCTGCTTTAATACAAATGAAATATGGAACTGTGTAACCTAAAGTGTTAATAGTTTACTGAAGAATTAGATGTGATTAGATGTGATGTGTCTGAACGTTTGTTAAGCAAAGTTTTGCATAAGATATAGTATACCTTTTGACTGTCTTAATAAGTAGACTGTTAATAACACGCATAAAATCCAACCACGTTGACCATTTTAATGATTTAAAAAAAAATTCTTTCAACAAGTTTACGACAATATAATTAATCGTCACTTATGGAAGTCAGGAGCCATAAATGTTGCAAATAATCTATGATATGAATATTAATTGCACGTCCGAATTCATATGTGGAACAAAATGTTATTTACACCATTGTGTATTTTTCCCAAATGCTACAAAGTCTCTCAGTAGGTTTTAATTTGAGGAATGTAAGAATATAATAACCACTGTTCGTCCACACGTGTGAACAAGTGTCTCTACATGAGCCTTCACTCTCTTCACTGCCATGCAGTAGCTTATTTTAGGCCATTACACGACAGGTATAATTTTGAATAAATCTTTAAAAAACATTGATATTGTATGCGTGCAGACATTTTCCAATAATTTTTGATTGTGTTGTTTGCATAGAGTTGAATATGTAAACTAGATGAGTATGTAAACTAACAAAATGAAGGAAAATTAATCACTTTGCAAACTTAGAACCACCAAGTTATGGTGCAGGTTGTGTAGTCCTCTATAGATTATGTCACCTGCTTTTGCAAAATACATGACCCAACTACAACAGCAGAAGATGCAGGCACGAGATTGGTCCAAGGTTGCTAAGACAAAGACGATCACAGCGCCTGCATTTCTCTTTCATAGGCACGACAGCCATAACCTCTAAAATTCTACATCATTATTAACGGGTCAGTTTAATAATAGCCTTTACATAGCCTACATAAAGCATTGAAAGTATTTCGTTACATCTGCTTAAAATGTATGCAACAATAAGAATATAACCATGAATTTATAACCACCACTTCGACTGCCGTGATTACACCAAGAGGCTTCAGTTATGCCCAATCTTAGGCAGTTGCCTTCAGTAGTCCAGGCAATCATTTCTACTGCACAACTATTGTAGCCCTGCCATCAATCATCACCCTTTCGATCGTCAGGTGACTGGCAACACGTAACCTAGAAGAATGAAAAATAATCAATTCACCATGCACCGCGACTCTGCATGGGGTCCCCGTGGACCCCGAGCATGGGGTCCCCATGGATCCTGAACAACGTGACCAGTCGGTGACCAGTCAAACGAACGTGGGATCGAATCCAATGAACATCCAAATCTAAACCAGCAATTTGCCGTCTATTTAAAATTTATTCTTCATTTCTTCAATTTAAAACTCAGTAAGAAAAATTCACGTAAAATTAAGTATTCAAGAAATTCAAAAGATTAAGCTTCCGACTATTCATAGACAGTTTCCCATGCAATCATAGGATGTTGCATCAATTGCAGCTTTGTTAGAGAGGATAATTATTGCATGATGATTCTTTATTTGATGTGTCAAATATTTCTGAAAATTCGGTTTAATTACAGCATTATAATATTAGTAAAACTACTTGACTATGAAACAGTGGTGACCCCTCAAAGCTTAGAGATGTTTAAATACATACACCTTTGATACATTCCTTCAATAATGATCAAAGCCAAATACTTATTTAAAATGAGTGAGCACCTTTGTGTGGTCTGGTACTATGTCAAATGAATACACGTAATTCTGCCTTATATCCCGTCTTTTACCCATATTCCTAAAAATCTTACATCCATCAAATGGTAGGTAGGCTAATGATTTATACACAAAATATACAAATATATACAAAGTTCCAACCAAGTTCCAACCAAGTAGTTGGTTGCTCTTTTTCCCACAATGATACCAAAAACTTACCGTAAAGCAAACTAGCCTATTGTCCGTTTTGTAATAGTCAAATCACCATGACCAATTCCTTTCCTTAAAGTGGTCTTATATTATTTTTTTGTATAGTATAGCAAAATCAGTTCATTTGGAACTTTTTATTTCGTATTTTATTTCGTAACCAGGTTTCTCATTCGCAGTTGATGCTTAAAAAACTTTGCGCAAAGAATATACTTTTCTTTTTTAAGTATATGTCAAGAATTGTGATGTGTCTGAGGTAGGTAGTATTCATACTCCTGTAAACACCTACCTACTTCATAGGGTCAGACTAGAACCTGATAATAGGCACCCTGGCACCCACTCTTTTTTTTTATTATTAACATATTTTTTATATTTTTTTACATTAGCTTTTCTATTTATATTAGCTGAGAAAGGGGACAACACCACCAAAAAAACGTAACTAAAACGTTAATATTGTAATACACATCACATCGCTCGAATCAAATGGATAACATTAACAACAAGGATGACGAAACATTTTTCCAAGCCGTGACTATCGCTTCTTTGGTTAACTCTGCCGTTCTAACTTGTTAGGCCAGTTTTTTTAGCTTACCTAAAACCTATTACTTTCTGAAATTATTTTATATTATAAGATAATGAGATAGAGTGCTAAACGTTGAACGTTCCATGTTGATACTGAGGCCTCATTTAGCAAGATATACACTTTATATTGAACAAAGTGTCAGGACACGTTCCCTTCTTCCGGTCCACATAATTGCACCCATAAGGGTTCAGAAATTTGTAATGAATTTGTCCAATAAAGTGTATTTATCTTGCAAAATAAGGTCACCATATTAGAGTCCCTAGCGAAACACTTTAATGCCTCATTCCCCCGGACTCCCCCTAAAAAACACCTTGTTAGTTTACATAATTTCCAAATTTTTAAAAGGACCGAAGTCCCTCCCCCCCGCCCCCACCCACTCTGGGCTGGTTCACTTTTTTGACCGTCGGGCAGATAAAAAAAAAACTAACCCAGTCCGACCCTGCTACAGACACAGCACGAAGTCGAAGGGAGACTATTTTAAAAAAACCATCATCCTTCCCGAGTTGAAATAAGATTCAACTAGTAAAGAGTTACGAGAATTCAAACTCTAGTGAGGATGAGACACCATGTATTTTTTATTTAGCATAATTAAAATGTTGGGATTTAGCCAATGTCAAGTTCACGAGACAATTACAGCAGAACTTTGTTAAAGAAACACATTAGTACCCTTTCTTGTTAATTTCTATGTCTTCGGAAAGTTCCTGAATTGTAGATAATAAACTACAATTTGTAACTATTGGAATTTTAAATACATATTAAGTAGTTTTATTTTAATACAACGATTTATGATTAACATTTTATTGTATGTTCAAACATACAGTTTTGTGAGAAAGTGTAATTGTATGTCTATATTTATACGGCATTTTAAAATATGTATGGTACTCTGTATTACACATTTTTAACAAATAAAATGAAATGAATGATTAAAAGAATACATGTAGATATAAATTATTTAAAAGCCTTTATTTAAAATACACACACATACTAGTGAGAGGAGTCAAGAAGTGAGGACTAGACCCCAAAGCAGGGCACCAAGGACGCACAAATGAGGACGTCTGGTGGCAAGAGGCAAAAGAGGACGAAATGATAAAAATGATGGTTTCAAAAAATTGTGGATTGCACTCTGTTGAGTCCTGAGTGAAAGGCTTGCATCTCTTTCCTCCTTTTATTTTTGTCTCAGATTTAACTCGATCAGTGAAATTAAGTGACCCAAACCAAAATTGTTAGATAGGTTCCCCAAGTTACCATAAAGTGTTTGCCTTGGATAGTAGTGATATCATTCCCAAACAATAGGCCATGAAAGGATACACAAACAAAAATGGATATCACGTTGTTGCGGGTCCCAACCATGATCTCTGAATACGTAGCTTACTTCCGACTCGAGTCAAATGAATCATACAAAACCCTTAAAGGTTTTAAAAGAGGCCCAACAAGTGTCACCACTGAAAGTAGTGATATCTGGGCGTAAATGGCTCCAACCCTACCATACTTCTCTACCATAATTCTCTTAATAGTTGCCCACTGAGGGTTTTCCATGAGTTTTTCAATTGGGGGTTTTCGTCCAATTAAAAGTAGTGCAGGTTTTATTCATTGAGAACCTCCTCGGTTTAGTCTTGCTCCGCAGTGAACGGGTGTGTATAGGGGTTATTATTCTCCGTTTCCACCAAACAAACACACACACGCACGCACACACACACACACACACGCACACACACACACACACACCTCTTCTCCTCTAGAAATAGAGATATAGGAAGGCTAAAATTGTAAGCAAGGTGTCGGAGGAAAGGAAATTAGACCGGATTTTGTTTACGCTTATTTTCGTAGTTTCAGGTAAAAGTTTTGTCCTCGAAAAAAAAAAGAAAAAAACCTTTTGGACCATTGTTGAAACGAATTTTTCGCAGCTGATTGTTAGCTTCAGAATGTCAAGTTTTCCTACTACTAGGGGGATGGTCCGTAATTGTTTTGAGTGGGATTATCTGAATAACCTTCATTCAAGAATGAGGCACGTGCTATGCACGGGTGGGAAGGCTGTTGGAGTGGCGTTATGGATATTAAAATTCAGTACCACAGAATACCCGTTTAACAGTTTAATTAAATAACATTTTGCAAAGATACGGAAAAGTTAACTACTAAATACTAAATTAATAAACAAAAACAGAACATTAAATGTGAAGAGTAAGGGTCTAACAATCAAAACCTAGAAGGAACAAGGACAAGCTTTGACAGTAAGGGGCTATTTTGTCAGGAAGAGGGTGGTAAGCATTAGGCCCTTACTACCCAGTGGTTAGGTTAATGACTTAGTAGGCTATAATGGTCACGTCCGTTCTTGAGTCCTCCCATGATGCAACACAAATTATCGAGTTTGCTGTACTGGCAGCAAGGCGCACTGACGGAGCTGAAAAAAGTGGCGGCCACTCACCCACGTTCTAAACTTAGTCAAGGAAAAGCTATCAACAGTCAAACCAAGGAAGTAATTCTAATCGTTGCGCGTCAATATCAGCAAGATGTATTCCCCAACAGTACCTTGAAAAGTAAGAAGGATTCATTAAAGGCTACTGCAGAATACACTGTAGTAAGTTATTCTACCGTAAATAGAATGCAAGAACAACAAATTTTGGCTTTGGAAGAATCTCCCTGAGCTTGACAAAGTCTTTTGTAAAAGCAAAATGTGGTTGTTTTTCAGACCCACCAAATAGTGATAAGAGCCATACGTCCTGTTTTATCACGTAGTACTGAACAAACGTTCGTTTCCCACTAATTTTTTCTAAAAAGTAATATATACAAAATACGTGCCCCCCCCCCCTCCCAGTAGTTCATATCACCCGGGTGTCTAGTATAGTGATACAGCCTAACAGAGCCCCATGCTTTTTGGGTATCACATTTAAATCCTTGGGAGGGGTGGAGCGTGCATCTAGGGTCTATTGGTCGGTCCATGTGCACCTAGGATCAACATTTTCCCTCCCTTGAACGTTAGATACCCGCCTCATATCCCTGCCGCATCTATGCGTCGCCCGGCCGGGATAACTGTATCCTCCAGGTGACTAGTAGCCTACACTTCAGCACAAAGTTGGGTCTATCGCTTGGCCCACGTGCACCTAGGATCAACATTTTCCCCTATTGAACGTTAGATACCCGCCCCATACCCCTGCCGCATCTGTGCGTCGCCCGCCCGGGATAATAATTGTTACCAGTTGAAAAGACTCCCTTGTTTGTGTGCATGCATAGGTAAAAGTGATAGGCAGGAGATACACTTTTTTTTTATTAAAAATCGTTTAGAGGTACATGTAGTACAGTTGTGAAATAACCAGCAAAAAAAGCCTGAGACAGTCAGATCTTCGAGCCAGGGATCTTCTTCAAGGTGGCCTGAAAGCTGTAAAAAGGTAAGAAATTGGAATTACCGAAAAATACTGGAATATAAAAACATAGTCAGAAGTCACATGTGTTGAAGGTTACCTTAAGTATGAGGATGTCCCACGTTGTCCTTCAAGTTGGATTGAGTGTAAGTATGGTTTCCTCTTCAAGGCAGCTCCTTCAAGTCGGTCTGGAAGCTGTAAAAAAGTAAGAAACCAGAATTACCGAAAAATACTGGAATATAAAGCATAGTCAGAAGCCACACGTATTGAGGGTTACCTTAAGCATGAGGATTGAGCATGGAACCTTTATATTTCTGCCTGTAAAAAAAAAAATAGGTGTTTGAAAGCGAAACAATAACGGTGTACGTATAATACCACCTGATGGCCTTCATCTAGTCGGGGGTAGTTGTGTGTAGGGTATGGTGGGACTGAAACAAAAAAAAAACCACGAGATTAGACACGGTAGAAATACAAAATGAAGCGACGTCAGGCGGAGACTGAGGGAGCCTAAAAAGCTCACCTTCGCAAATCATATAGGCTATAACGAAGCGATATAAGCCGAAGTAGTGCCTTCAATTCGATAAGCGGAACGTAGTGCAGACTGAGAATTTAAGAACGTGGACAAGGCTGAGGGAGCGGAGTGATAACAGCTAGGTAGTTAAAAACCCAAAAATCCACCGGCAGTTTCCTGAAGGGGAAACTGACGGCTAGTAACGAATCCCCGGGAGCGTCCAGCGAAGGGGATAAGCCTCTATACCCGTAAAAAAAATCAGAAGCTAGGTATTATAAAAAGCAAAAGTCCCACCGGTAGTTTATAAGATGTAATACAAACAAGAAGTGAGACATGTAAAGAAGTGATATCGCAAAAGGCCATATTGCGCGCATACGGTCTAGCTATCATGTGGAAGGAGGCGTCATCGCAGCGAGTCATAATACACGTTGTTTGTAGGGTTTGTGTAATACGGCTCCCTTCGATGGCGCTCTTCCAGACAACACCCGGGCGATACCACCAGGAGGCCCGTAATCCGCTGCGATACGTAAGGGAATGTGTTGGCAAAAAAAAACAAAAAATTAATGTGACGAAGTTAAAAAAAACTAAAATTAAAAAAGGTATCCGTTGACGTATCGTGTTCATCACCCGAATTTGGAATTCTCAAACGCTAGTCGTCCGAGTGGCCCAACGGTGTTTCGTTGGTTCTAATTGCATGATGCCGCGTAGTCGAAACCAACGTTAAGTTCGTCGCCTAGGTTTCCAGTAGAAAACTAGGTGTTTATCGTAGACGTTAATAAAAGATATGGCCGAAAAAAAGAACAAGTATGGACAATAAACAAAATAAGTAAAGTCGGACACGAAGCTACGCAAACACAAATTTCCCCCCTTGCGAGGGAAAAATTTATTAAGTAAAAACCTACATTTTTATGAAGATTTAAGATCTCTTTTAGCAAAACATTTATATAATAAAAAAAAAACCCACACCGTGTACAATGAAGGAGATTTAAGATCTCTTTACATTTATATAATAAAAAAAAACCCATCACCATGTACAATGAAGGAGATTTAAGATCTCTTTAGCAAAACATTTATATAATAAAAAAAATCCCACACTATGTACATTGAAGGAAGTTTAAGACCTCCTCATCAAAATAGGTATATAATACAAAAAAAAATTCACAACATGATTGAAGAGGGTTTAGGACCCTGTAGTGAAACATTTATATAATAAAAAAAATTAAAAAAGGTTTAAGACCCGTACATTATTTAAGAGGGTTTAAGACCCCTAGGAAAAAAAAACACCAACAGCAACGTCAGTCTCATTTCCCCCCCCACAGTCGATCATAACAACGGCTTACAGCATTGAAAGCAGTCTTTATTTTCGGAAGGTGTAACGAATTTAAAGTGTCTTTTGACGAAGCGAACGACACGGCGGTCATTAAAATCCTTCGTCATAGGATGGAAATGTTGTTGGATACGAGTCATGGGGAGACCATTGGCTTTATGATATAGAAAATAAAGGCAGTATTGGCCGCATACCGTACTACAAGGTCCTTGGTAGGTGTGTAGATTATAATTCTTAAAGGTAGAATTCCTACCGAGGAAACGCAGGATGTGTACGTTAGTAGGCTTCAGACCATAGCTGTCAAAATAGTCAACGGACGCTTTGAGGTGGTCGAAATAGATGGCGATCCAGTGACTACCTGGTTTGGAAGAGGGGTCCAAATTAACGATGTACGCCGAATGGGTGGCTGTTCTAGGTAGCTGATCGGAAGCGTACACGTCACCGAATAAAGGCCCTAGCTTCTTGTGACTGCTAGCTGCGGCGCGCAATTGATCCGTTTGCATTGTTTTTTAGTGTTCATATAGAATGTTTCTAGATTGATCGATTTCGAGTACGGATTGATGCACCATGTAAAGTACTAAATTTATAGTTTCCGTAAGGGCTTCTTTGAAACTAATGTCGATACGAAGAGATCCTTGACGAATGAGGTTGTAATGGCACTCTCCTTGGCTTTTATCGGAAGTCAAGTCAAAGGCGTACAGCGCATTGCCTT